>OZ026625.1:542947-772947 GCA_964020975.1 Hermodice carunculata | reverse complement strand
GCTTTTGGTGACAGGCATAATGTGTTTGGCCAATGGTTGCATGGTCACAAAGTCCGCACAGCACATGGTGCGATTGGAGATGAGCATGATGCGTTTGGCTATAAACATAATGTGCCTATCCATTTGCCATATGCATTTTGTCGGTGAAATGCCAGTGGCATTGGTTTGCACTTTCTCGCCAGGCTCTATTTACATGCTCGCACATGCTAGCTTTGAAAATGCCAACATGAAGGGAGCTTTCGTGTGAGCTGTACTGTAGCTGTAACAGACTTTTTCCTGTGGAATCATCAATTGGTTAAGAGAGTGGTGGCATCAATTACAGTCCCAGCACCTTGGAATAGCACCATTCTTAGTTGCTAGTGCAAGTCTCCACCACAAGATGTCACTTGAAGCTTTACCTGACAAACTTAAGTGGTTCTGTCAGATGAGCATACTGTCCATATCCATGATAATTGGGAGAAGTATGTTGACAAAAGTGAGACATACATACCTATACACACCCTGTAAACAAAACAAAAATGCACTGAGGGAAACCTCCATATACAATTGGCATTCCTCCTCTTGGAAGCTGTATATTTCAAGCTAGTTATTCCTGCTTTATGCACAGTAGGGAACATCATTGGTCCTACAAAGTAATCCATGATATTCATGATTAATTTCCTGTGGTGCTACAAATCACACAAGTTTCACCAAAACGTCCAAGGATAACATGTCACTGGACCCAATTGTTAAGCAAAACCTCAAAAGGACCATGTGTCACTGTACTCAACCATTCTGCAAATTTATATTCTAATACGGGGCATGGAATGGTATACTAGTCAAAGAATCCGTGAAGACCAGGGAATCCACAACATTACTCCAGCAAACATTTTAGTTTAAAGTATGTATTTTTATGGGTTCACCTCAAGGGGGTACCCATTATATTTTGGGGTTGTCCATCTGTCCACCATTTGTTTACACCTTATCTCAAAAGTCACTTGGCTACATGAACTCACTTTATTTTCAAGGTAAAAGGAGCATATATATATATATATATATATATATATATATATATATATATATATATATATATATACTCGCATACGTTTGTATATATAGATGCAAAGATGGACTCGCCTGCCCTTATTTAAAGTCACAATAGCCAATTGTATGGTCAAAAAGTGCCTTGTAAATTTTAGGAGCCAGACCCTTTCTTTGATCAGTAAGTTAGCATGGGATACTGGTCACTTCACATGCTGGCCAGGCCTATTTAAGTTTTTACATCACACTGTACTGCATTCATGGGCTCTTTTCTACCTAAATGGCCACAAAGCACCACATGTAAATTGTCATCTACTTTACTGTTTTCACTTCAATTTCATCTTAAGAGGCTGGAACACTTTACAACAATCAAATTAGGAAATGGTCGTTTTTATTAGCTCTGCTGACTTGTCAGTCAGTTGAACTATATGTGGTGGTTAGACACATGTGCCTGCTTGTCCGTCTGTCTTCTGTCGGCGTCCACAATTCACATTTTGGACTTCTTTTCCAAAACCGCTGGCCAGATTCACTTCAAACTTGGTGGGAATGTACCTTTGGGAGGGTCTCTACCAAATTTGTTCAAATGGTCACACTACAAGGACTTTTGAAATTTTTATGTTTTTTTTGTTCGTTTGTTTGTTTGTTTGTTTGTTTTTTTTTTGGCAAATCCTAAAAAATCGTCTCCGAAACCGCTCACCCAATTGCTGTGATATTACACAGGAACACTGGTAGGGACTCCTAGTTCTTAATTTGTTCATCAGGTGGTGCTGCCATATTTTTTCTTTTTGTTATGATTTTGCGTGTGTTAGCAGGTTTGTTCAAATGGTCATGCTCCAATGAATTTTTTATTTCTTAGATTTTTTTGGGGGGGGGGGATCTTTAGAAAAAATTAATAGGAAAGTTTAACATGGGAATTGGTTGTTATGGTCTTAACTTCAATAATTTTGGCCAAATTTGTGTCAAATTTGGTAGAGATGTATCTTTGATAAGTGTCTACCTATTTTGTCTTATCCCAAGTTCACATAACTACAAGTGATGAATCTCTGTCAGCTGAGCATAGGCTGTTGACTCTGCCTTCTGGTTGAATATTATATTAGGTATTTCACAATTCTAATTTGAACCCATAAAAACTGTATATTTTATGAGAGAAGATAAATGTAAAACCAGCAACAGATATTTTGTAACTGTTCAGTCATGAAATCTTAATTAGTTTCTAAATTATAATTGAATTTTTCAAATTTTTGAGTATAAACAAAACAATTGCTCAGACACATTTCCAGATAAACGTTGGTTTTGATCAAAATACAGCATATTTTTGGCTACGAAACTGTATGTCAATATTTTCACCAAGAGTTTAGTTTAAAATTATATAAAAATGTTTACAAATTT
The DNA here is from genome assembly GCA_964020975.1 of Hermodice carunculata. Classification (NCBI taxonomy): domain Eukaryota; kingdom Metazoa; phylum Annelida; class Polychaeta; order Eunicida; family Amphinomidae; genus Hermodice; species Hermodice carunculata. Next base: position 770,538 of record OZ026625.1, on the reverse strand, counting down.
CATTGATCTATAAAAAATTACCCAAGCCCTTCTTAAGCTCAGCAAACTTGTCAGTCAGCAGAGCTTATGTGGTGGTTAGGCATCCATTGTCCTTTCTCGATGCCACATTTTTCACATTTTTCACTTATTCTCAAAAACCACTGGCCACATATACCTCAAACTTCATGGGAATACCTTGGGTGTGTTCTACCAAGTTTGTTCATATGGTAATGCTCCAGGGATTTTGGATTTTTTTTTCTTGATTTTTGTGTTCTTTTTGGGGCAAACCTGAAAAAAATCTTCCCCCCCCCCCAAACTGCTCACACAATTGCTTTGATATCACACAGAAACATTTGTAGTTGTTAATTTGTCCACCAGATGGTGCTGTGGATTTTTTTCTAATTTTTTATGATTTTTGTGGGGTTTTTTGTTGTTGTTGCTATTTTCAACTTCTCCAGAACCATCACTCAGATTAAGCTGAAACTTGGTGGGTATGTTCCTTGTGGAAGGGTCAGACAAACTTATTCACTATGCGGCACTCGTATGGATTCCTGAATTTTAAGAATTTTTTTCAATTCAGGTACTTATCGGTAAGTGCACCTGTATGTTCCCAGGTGGACCTCTAATAAGTTTGTGAAGGACCTGATGATGCAATAATTTTCCTATTTTTTATGGATTTTTTAATTTCTTGAAAAGAAAAATTCCTCATCTCAAGAGCTACTTGGCCAATTGCTTTTATATTGCACATAGGGTAACCTATGGTCAAGTAGTTCTTATTACAACTTCTTGTTCAGAACGGCTAAAAACAGAATTGCTTAAAATTTTATCAGAATATACTTGGACTTTCGACAATTAAACTTGGCAAAAATAATTTGAATATGTTCATTTTTCACAAAGTTATAGGATGTCACACTTTGCTAGTGTAAGTGAGTGCTGCCACTATATATGTATATGTGACAATACAGTGCATATGTTGCACCCATGTATTTACATTTTCGACTTCTCAATACTGTAAAAGGGCATTCCAGTCAGCGGAGCACAGGACATCATGATCCTCTTGTTTTGTTGTACCTTTGGACAAATCTTAAAAAAATCTTGTTCTCCGAAACTTTTCACCCAATTGCTTTGATATCACACATAGGAACACTCCTGGGGACTCATAGTTCTAAATTTGTTCACTGGATGCAAATTTTTTTTTTAGCTCAGCTGATAATTCAACTGAGCTTTTAGGAGGGTGAGGCATCCGTCGTATGTCCCTCCATCGTCGTCTGTTCACAATTCACATTTTGGGCTTCTTCTCAAAAACCATCAGCCAGATCCACTTCAAACTTGGTGGAGATGTGCCTTGGGTGGGTCTCTACCAAGGTTATTAGTCCCCCGCCTACTTGGTGGGGGACTATAGGTTTGCACCTCGTCCGTCCTTCCGTCCGTCCGTCCGTCCTTCCGTCCGAAGCTTCTCCAGGCCATATTTCCAACACCATAACACCCACAGCTACCAAATTTAATGTGCTTATACTTCCTAGGATAGAGGTGTATGGTGTGCCAAAAGTAGGTCACTAGGTCAAATATCTGGGTCACAGAATACATATGTATGAAAAATCTTGTCCGGGCCATAACTTTTTTGTCCTTTTACTTAGAGTCATGAAATGTTACACAAATGTGAAGCTTAGTCTAAGAAAGTGTCATAAAGCAAAAGTAGGTCACTAGGTCAAATATTTGGGTCACCGATCGATATGTAAATATACAGAAACAAATTTTGTCCGGCACATATCTTCCCTATATTAATGCTACCTCTTCAATTTTTTTATGGTGGGTAGACCTTAGGTAGTAGCTGTGCATAGGCATTGTTTTGTGTGGCTAATTACTTGCATTAATTAATTATTTAACAAAGTACGTTAAGCAAGACAAATTTTGTCCGGGCCTTATCTTCTAAACTATTAATGCTAGCCCTTTGAATTTTTTATGGTGTGTAGACCTTAGGTAGTAGGTGTGCATACACATTGTTTTCTGTGGCTAATTACTTCCATTAATTAATTAATTAACGAAGTTCATTAAGCAAGCTCAAGATACAACACAAATTTTGTCCGGGCCATATCTTCTAAATTATTGATGCCAGCCCTTTGATTTTTTTATGGTGGGTAGACCTTAGAGGGGATATGGTAAAGGGCACCGTCCGTGTGTCCGTCCGTCCGTCCGTCAAAAGTGTAAACTCCATGTAAAACCTTGTCCATGCCATATTTCCCTTACTATAATACCTACAGCTACCAAATTTATTATTTTAATACTACCTGGGGAGTTGTTGTGTCACATGGCAAAAGTAGGTCACTAGGTCAAATATCTAGGTCACTGTGAAATCCATTCAAAATCTTGTCCGGGCCATAACTTTTTTGTCCTTTTACTTAGATTAATGAAATTTTACACAAATGTGAAGCTTAATCTAAGAATGTGCCATACTTTTAATTTTTTTTTTTCATCTTGGTCACACCCCTATATAGTAGTCCATTCAACCTCGTGGGCGACGAGCGGGGGACTATGTATTGCTCTGCAATACTCATTAACTTGTTCAAATGGTCACAGTCCAGTGATTTTGGGATTTTAAATAAATTATTTTGTTCTTTCTAGGCAAATCTTAAAAGATCGTCTTCTCCGAAACCGCTTACCCAATTGCTTCGATATCACAAAGGAACACTCCCTAGGACTCATAGTTCTTAATTTGTTCACCAGGTGGTCCTGCAATTTTTTCTAATTTTTTATGAATTTTTGTGTGTTAAAGCTATTTTCGACTTCTTCTCCAGAACCATCACTCAAATTAAGCTGAAACATGATGGATATATTCCTTGTAGAAGGGTCAAACAAAGTTGTTCACAATGTGGGAATGCTACAGATTCCTGAATTTTAGCGATTTTTTCAATGAAACTTGTCGGTCAGTGCAGCTTTCCTATTGATTACTATGGAAGTCAATGGGCATTCTAATGCTAATTCACATTTTTGACTTCTTCTCCAAAACCGTCATCCAGATTAACTTCAAACTTGTCGGCAATGTACCTTGGGTGGGTTTCTACCAATTTTGTTCACGTGGTCATGCACCAGTGAGTTTTGGATTTTTAGTGAATTTTTGTGTTGTTTTTTTTTGGACAAATCTTAAAAAATCTTCGCGAAACTGCTTTCCCAAATGCTTTGATATCACACAGGAAGACATCTAGGGACTCCTTGTTGTTAATTTGTTCACCAGGTGGCGCTGCAGTTTTTTTTTCTATTTTTTTTAATGAATTTTTGTGACTTATAGATATTTTCGACTTGTTCTCCAGAACCATCACTCAGATTACGCTTACACTTGGTGGATGTGTTCCTAATGGAAGGGCCAAACAAAGTTGTTCACTGTGTGGGAATGCAGTGGATTCCTGATTTTTAATGATTTTTTCAAGTCGGCTCCTTTGGGGTAAATGCACCTTTCCTATTGATTACCATGTAAGTCGATGGGCATTCTACTGCTAATTTACATTTTCGACTTCTTCTCCAAATCCATCATCCAGATTCACTTCAAACTTGGTGGCAATGTACTTTGGGTGGGTGTCTGCCAGGTTTGTACCAATGGTCATGTTCCAATGAATTTTGGATTTTCTGAACGATTTTTTTTTTTCAAAAATCTCTACAAAAGTTTTAATAGGAAAACTTAACATGGGAATTTCTTGTAATGGTCATAACTTTAATAATATTGACTAGATTTACTTCAAACTTGGTGTGGATGTGCCTTAGGTGAAACTCTACCAAGTGTGTTCAAATGGTCACGCTCTATTGATTTTTGGATTTTTTTATGAATTTTTTGTTTTTTGGGGGGGAACCTTCAAAATTCTTCTCCTCTGAAACCGCTCACCCAATTGCTTTGATATCGTACATAGACACTCCCGGGGACACCTAGTTCCCAATTTGTTCACAAGGTGGCGCTGCAATTTTTTTGTTATGAATTTTTTGTATGGTTTTGCTATTTTTCACTTGTTCTCGGAACCATCCCTCAGATTAAGCTGAAATGTGATGGATGTATTGTTGTGGAAGGGTCAAACAGTTGTTTACTAGGTGGCACTGCTTTGGATTCCTGATTTTCAAGGATTTTCAATTCGGGTACTTATCGTTCAATGCAGCTTTCCTATTGATTACTATGTAAGTCAATGGGCATTCGAATGCTAATTCACAGAACAACTGACACGAAATTTACTGTTTACTTGATAACTTGAGATCTGTTTTGAGTTAGCTACACATGTTAATTATTCTGTATGAAGGTCATGCTTAGACAGGTCATGAATGACCTTGACCTCCTTTGTGGGGTCACAGTGCAACATACATGAATTTTACTCTTCATTATAACTTGAGAATTACTTGAACTTTGATGTTGCACATGTAGGTGTTCTTCTATAAAGGTCAGACTTACTCAGAACATGGTGTCCTTGATCCTTTCCCAATTTTATAGAGCTGCAAGTGTGATGAATGTCAAGATCAGCTGAGGCACGGGCTGTTCACACAGCCCTCTTGTTCTAATTTTTTACCAATTTTTGTGTGTTTAAGCTATTTTTGACTTCTTCTCTAGAACCATCACTCAGATTAAGCTGAAACATGGTGGATATGTTCCTGGAAGAAGGGTCAGACAAAGTTGTTCACTATGTGGGAATGCTGCAGATTCCTGATTTTTAACGATTTTTTCAATTCAGGCACTTGTCGGTCAGTGCAGCTTTCCTATGGATTACTATGGAAGTCAATGGACATTCTAATGCTAATTAACATTTTCGACTTCTCTTCCAAAACCATCATCCAGATGAACTTCAAACTTGTTAGCAATGTACCTTGCAATTGGGTGGGTTTCTACCAGGTTTGTTCAAATGGTCATTTTGCAATTAATTTTGCATTTTTAATGAATTTTTTTGTTCTTTTTTTGGAAAAATGTGAAAAAATCTTCTTCTCCGAAACCGCTTACCCAATTGCTTTGATGTCACATAGGAAGACACGTAGGAACTCCTAGTTGTTAATTTGCTCACCAGGTGGCGCTGCAGTTTTTTTCTAATTTTTTATTATTTTTTTCTGTTATATCTATTTTCAACTTCTCCAGAGGAACCGTCGCTCAGATTAAGCTGAAACATGGTGGATATGTTCCTTGTAGAAGGGTCAAACAAAGCCGTTCACTGTGTGGGAATGCTGCGGATTCCTGATTTTTAACGATTTTTTCAATTCGAGTACTTGTCAGTCAATGCAGCTTTCCTATTGATTACTATGGAAGACAATGGACATTCTAATGCTAATTCACATTTTTGACTTCTCCTCCAAAACTGTCATCCAGATTGACTTCAAACTTGCAATGTCCCTTGGATGGGTTTCTACCAGGTTTGTTCAAATGGTCTTGCTCCAATGATTTTTTGATTTTTAATGAATCTTTTTGCTCTTTTTTTTTGACAAATGTTGAAAAATCTTCTCTGAAACCGCTTACTCAATTGCATTGAAATCACACAGGAAGACACCTAGGGACTCCTAGTTCTTAATTTGGTCACCAGGTGGTGCTGCAAACTTTTTCAAATTTTTTATGATTTTTTTGTGTTATATCTATTTTTGACTTCTTCACCAGAACCTTCACTCAGATTAAGCTTAAACGTGGTGAATATGTTCCTTGTGGAAGGGTCAAATTATGTTCACTATGTGGGAATGCTGCGGATTCCTGATGTTTAACGATTTTTTCAATTCGGCTCCTTTTCGGTAAATGCAGCTTTCCTATTGATTACAATGTAAGTCAATGGGCATTCTAATGCTAATTTACATTTTTGACGTCTTCTCCAAAATCGTCATCCAGATTTACTTGAAACTTGATGGGGATATACGTTGGGTTGGTGTCTACCAGGTTTGTTCCAGTGGTCATGTTCCAATGTATTTTGGATTTTTTTTATGATTTTTTTTTTTCAAAAATCTTTACAAAAGTTTTAATGGGAAAGTTTAACATGGGAATTTCTTGTAATGGTTATAACTTGAATAATTTTGGCCAGATTTACTTCAAACTTGGTGGGGTTGTGTCTTGGGTGAACATCTACCAAGTTTTTTTCAAATGGTCACGCTCTAGTGATTTTTGGATTTTTATGAATTTTTTTGTTCTTTTTAGGGTCAAACCTTAAAAACTCCTCTCCTCTGAAACCGCGTCCCCAATTGCTTTGATATCGTACATAGACACTCCCAGGGACACCTAGTTCCCAATTTCTTTAGGTGGCGCTGCAATTTTTTTCTAATTTTGAAAAAAAAATTTTGTATGGTTTTGCTTTTTTTTACTTGTTATATACATATGGATATGTTCCTGTGGAAGGGTCAAACAAAGTTGTTTACTAGGTGGCACTGCTTTGGATTCCTGATTTTTAAGGATTTTCAATTCAGGTACTTATCGGTCAATGCAGCTTTCCTGTTGATTACTTTGTAAGTCAATGGGCATTCTAATGCTAATTCACAGGATAAGTGATACAAAATTTACTGTTCACATGATAACTTTAGGTCTGTTTTGAGTTAGTACCCTGATGCTGCACATGTTAATGTTTCTGAATGAGGGTCATGCTTAGACAGGTCATGAATGACCTTGACCTCGTTTCTGGGGTCACAGTGCAACATACATGAATTTTACTCTTCATTATAACTTGAGAACTACTTGAGCCTTGAGGTTGCACATGTAAGTGTTCTTCTATAAAGGTCAGACTTACTCAGAACATGGGTGACCTTGATCCTTTCCCAAGTTCATAGAGCTGCAAGTGTGATGAATGTCAAGATCAGCTGAGCATGGGATGTTCACACAGCCCTCTTGTTATCAATTTTTTGTATGGTTTTGCTATTTTTCACTTGTTCTCAGAACCATCCCTCAGATTAAGCTGAAATGTGATGGATATGTTCTTGTGGAAGGGTCAAACAGCTGTTTACTAGGTGGCAATGCTTTGGATTCCTGATTTTCAAGGATTTTCAATTCGGGTACTTATCGGTCAATGCAGCTTTCCTATTGATTACTATGTAAGTCAATGGGCATTCTAATGCTAATTCACAGGACAACTGACACGAAATGTACTGTTTACTTGATAACTTGAGATCTGTTTTGAGTTAACTGCACATGTTAATTATTCTGTATGAAGGTCATGCTGAGACAGTACATGAATGACTTTGACCTCGTTTGTGGGGTCACAGTGCAACATACATGAATTTTACTCTTCATTATAACTTGAGAACTACTTGAACTTTGATGTTGCACATGTTAGTGTTCTTCTATAAAAGTTAGACTTACTCAGAACATGGTGTCCTTGATCCTTTCCCAATTTTATAGAGCTGCAAGTGGGATGAATGTCAAGATCAGCTCAGCATAGGCTATTCACACAGCCCTCTTGTATGTGTGTTATTGCTATTTTTGACTTCTTCTCCAGAACCGTCCCTCAGATAAAGCTGAAACTTGGTGGATATGTTCTTTGTGGAAGGGTCACACAAGGTTGTTCACCAGGTGACGTTGCTGTGGATCCCTGATTTTTAACAAATATTTCAATTCGTGTCCTTGTTGGCCAGTATTCCTATTGTTTACTATTTAAGTCAAGGGCAATTGCAATCGTAATTTACATTTTCGACCTCATCTCCAGAACCGCTTGCCAGATTCACTTCAAACTTGGTGAGGATGTGTTTCAAGTGGGTCTCTACCAAATTTATTCAAATGGTCATGGTCCAGTGATTTAGGATTTTAAATGAACTTTTTTGTTCATTTTTGCTGGATATCTTAAAAAATCTTCTCTTCAGCAAGTGGTTGGCCAATTACTTTGAAAATGAATAGGGACACTTCTGGGGACCCCCACACCTTGTTCAACAGGTGATTTTTTTCTATTTTTTTAATGAATTTTTGTGTGTTTTTGCTTTTTTCAACTTCTCCAAAACCATGTCTCAGTTTGTGCTGAAACTTGGTGGATATGTTCCTTGTGGAAGGGTCACACAAGGTTGTTCACCAGGTAGTGTTGCTGTGGATCCCTGATTTTTAATGAATTTTTCAATTCGGGTACTTGTTGGTCAATGCACACATTCCTATTGTTTACTATTTAAGTCAATGGGAATGGCAATGGTAGTTTACATTTTCGACCTCATCTAAAAACCGTTTGCCAGATTCCCTTCAAACATAGTTCGGATATGTCTCGGGTGGGTCTCTACTGAATTTATTCAAATATTCATGGTCCAGTGATTTTTTTTTTTTTTAGGAATTTTTCTTGTTGATTTTACATGCCTAATGATTACCATGCAAGTCAATGGGGATTGCAAAGTCATAACAATAGGGTTTGCAATGCCAGTTCACAATTTTTGACTTCTTGTGCGAAACCATCAGCTAGATTCACTTCAAACTTAATGGGGGTGTTCCTTGGGTGGGTATGTATCAAGTTTGTTCAAATGGTCACAGTCCAATCATTTTGGAATTTTTTTTAATGATTTTTTGTTCATTTTTTGGGCCAAATCTTCCAAAGTCTTTATCCTTGTATATACTCAGCCAATTGCTTTGAAATTGCATCGGGACACTTCTGGGTATGAGGGTGATACATGTACAGTAGGTGAGTGGCCTTGACCTCATTTCCATGGTCACAGGGCGAGGTGCATGAAATTCACTGTTTATAGGGTAACTTGATAACTATTAAGGCTAGTAGATTTGTATTGCAGATGCTAGTTGCCTTTAATGAGGGCCCTACTTAGACAGTAGATGAGTGACCTTGACCTCATTGCCAAGGTCATAGGGCCACTTGCTCAAATTTTACTGTTCACCTGACAAGTTGAGAGCTATTTGAACTTGGACCTAGATGTTGAACATGATGGTTGTCCTGAGCAAAGGCCAGACTAAAACAGTACATGGGTGACCTTAACCTCATTCCCAAGGTCACTGGGACCCAGACACTTGCGTGAATTTTACCTTTCACATTGTAACTTGAGAACTGTGGCAGTTAGGACATTGATGTTGAACTTGTTGGTGGTCCTCTATTTAGGAAAGACTGAGACTGTACATTAATGACCTTGACCTCATTCTCAAGGTCACAGGGCCACTAACAGGAATTTTACTGGTGGCGTGATAACCTGAGAACAATTTGTACTGTGACTTTGATCTTGCACATGAAGATGGCCCTCTATGAAAGTAAGATTCAAATTAGTCAGTTACCTTGACTTCATTTCCAAGGTCCTAGGGCAACTTAGTTGATTGAGTGCATGACTGTCACAGTCCTCTTGTTTATGAATTTGTGTGCGTTTTTGCTATTTTTGTCTTCTTCTCCAAAACCATCTCTCAGTTTGTGCTGAAACTTGGTGGATATGTTCCTTGTGGAAGGGTCACACAAGGTTGTTCACCAGGTGGCGTTGTTGTGCATACCTGATTTTTAACGAATTTTTCAATTCCGGTACTTGTTGGTCAATGCATGTATCCCCATTTTTTACTATGTTAGTAAATTAATATTGCAATGGTAGTTTACACTTTCGACCTCATCTAAAAACTGTTTGCCAGATTCACTGCAAACTTAGTGGGGATGTGTCTTGGGTGGGTCTCTACCAAGTTTATACAAATAGTCATGGTCCAGTGATTTGTTTCCTTTATAGGAATTTTTCTTGTTGATTTTACATGCCTATTGATTACCATGCAAGTCAATGGGGATTGCAAAGTCATTAGGGTTTGTAATGCTAATTGACAATTTTTGACTTCTGCAAAACCATCAGCTAGATTCACTTCAAACTTAATGGGGGTGTTCCTTTGGTGGGTATATACCAAGTTTGTTCAAATGGTCACAGTCCGGTATTTTAGGGATTTTTTTAATGATTTTTCGTTCATTTTTCTCCAAATGTTCCAAAGTCTTCATTCTTGTATATACTCAGCCAATTGCTTTGAAATTGCATTGGGACACTTCTGGGTATGAGAGTGATACATGTACAGTAGGTGAGTGGCCTTGACCTCATTTCCATGGTCACAGGGCGAGGTGCATGAATTTCACTGTTTATAGGGTAACTTGAGAACTATTAAGGCTAGGAGATTCGTATTATAGATGCTAGTTGCCTTTAATGAGGGCCCTACTTAGACAGTGGATGAGTGATCTTGACCCCATTGCCAACGTCATGGGGCCACTTGCTCAAATTTTACTGTTCACCTGGCAAGTTGAGAGCTATTTGAACTTGGACCTTGATGTTGAACGTGATGGTTGCCCTGAGCAAAGGCCAGACTTAGACTGTACATGGGTGACCTTAACCTCATTCCCAAGGTCACTGGGACCCAAACACTTGCGTGAATTTTACCTTTCACATTGTAACTTGAGAGCTGTGGCAGTTAGGACATTGATGTTGAACTTGTTGGTGGTCCTCTATTTAGGAAAGACTGAGACTGTACATTAATGACCTTGACCTCATTCTCAAGGTCACAGGGCCACTAACAGGAATTTTACTGGTGGCGTGATAACCTGAGAACAATTTGTACTGTGACTTTGATCTTGCACACGAGGATGGCCCTCTATGAAAGTAAAATTCAAATTAGTCAGTGACCTTGGCTTAATTTCCAAGGTCCTAGGGCAACTTAGTTGACTGAGCGCATGACTGTCACAGTCTTTTTTATTTATAATTTGTGCGCGTTTTTGCTATTTTTGTCTTCTTCTCCAAAACCATCTCTCAGTTTGTGCTGAAACTTGGTGGATATGTTCCTTGTGGAAGGGTCACACAAGGTTGTTCACCAGGCGGCATTGTTGTGCATATCTGATTTTTAACGAATTTTTCAATCCCAGTACCTGTTGGCCTGAGAACTATTTGTACTGTGACTTTGATCTTGCACATGGGGATGGCTATCTATGAAAGTTAGATTTAGAATAGGTCAGTGACCTTGACCTCATTTCAAAGGTCATAAGGGGGACTTAGTCAGCTGAGCACAGGACTGTTACAGTCCTCTTGTTATAATTTTTTATATGCTATTACTATTTTCGACTTATTCTCCTGAACCGTCACTCAGATTAAGCTGAAATGTGGTGTACATGTTCCTTGTGGGAGGGTCAAACAAAGTTGGTCACTAGTAGGCAGTGCTGCAGATTCCTGACTTTTAACGGTTTGTAAAAAATTTAATTACTATGTAAGTCAAAGGGCATTTAAATGTTAATTCACACTCTTGACTTATTCTGTGAAACTGTCAGTCAGATTGACTTCAAACTTGGTGGCAATGTACCTTGCCTGGATCTCTAGAAGATTTGTTCAAATGGTTATGCTCCATTGGTTTTTGTTTTTGATATCACACAAGAACACTGCGAGGTAGGGATGTGCCTTGGGGGTCTCTACCAAGTTGTTCAAATAGTACGCCCCATTAGTTTTTAGATTTTTTTATGAATTTTTTTGTTCTTTTTTTTTTGCCAAATCTTCAAAAATCTTCTTCTCCAAAAGTGCTCACCCAATTGCTTTGACATTGCACAGGGACACTCCAGGGACTCATAGTTCTGAATTTGTTAACCAGGTGGTACTGCAATTTTTATAATGATTTTTTGTGTGTTATTGCTATTTTTGACTAACTTCTCCAGAACTGTCACTGAGATTAAGCTGAAACTTTGTGGATATGTTCCTGGTGGAAGGGTCAAACAAAGTTGTTCACTAGGTGGCATTGCTGTTGATTCCTGAGTTTTAATGATTTTTTTCAAGTTTGGTACTTATTGGTCAATGCAACTTTCCTATTGATTACTATGTAAGTCAATGGGCATGTTAATGGTAATTCACATTTTTGACTTCCTCATCCAGATTGGCTTCAAACTTCGTGGCAATGTACCTTGTGTGGGCTTCTACCAGGTTTGTTCAAATGGTCACGCTCTAGTGATTTTTGGATTTTTAATGATTTCTTTTGTTCGTTTGTGGACAAATCTGACAAAATTTTTCTTCTCCACAACGGCTCATCGAATTGCTTTGATATTGCATAAGAACACTCCTAGTTCTTACTTTGTTTGCCAGGTGGTGCTGCATTTGTTTTACGAATTTTTTGGTGCTTTTGTAGCTTGTGACCTCTTCTCCAGATCTATTACTCAGATTAAGTTGAAAATTTGTGGATATGTTCCTTGTGAAAGGGTCAAGCAGAGGTATTGACTAGGTAGCACTGGTGGGATTCCTGATTTTTAACATTTTTTTTTTCAATTTGGGTACTTTTCGGTAAATGTACCTTTTCTATTGCTTACTTTGCAAGTCAGTGGGCATTCTTATGCATTCCAATGGTAATTCACATTTGTACTTCTCTGAAGAAACTGTCTGTCAGATTCACTTCAAACTTGGTGGCAATGTACCTTGGGTGGGTCTGTACCAAACTTGTTCAAATGTCATGATTCAGTAATTTTTGGATTTTTTATGATTTTTTTAGGAAAATGTTTAAAAATGTTTTAATAGGAAAGTTTTCTTGTAATAGCTATAACTTAAATATTTTTAACCAGATTTGTGCCAAACTTGGCAGGGATGTACCTTTTATAAGTGTCTACTCATTTTATGCAAATGGTCATGCTCCAGTGATGTGTGGACCTTAATGTCATTCCCAAGGTCATAGGACAATTAACACCAAATTTACTGTTCACATGATAACTTGAGATCTGTTTTGAGTTAGGACCTTGATGTTGCACATGTTAATGTTACTGTATGAAGGTCATGCTCAGACAGTACATGAGTGACCTTGACCTTGTTTCTGGGGTCACAGTGCAACATACATGAATTTTACTCTTCACTATAACTTGAGAACTACTTGAGTTGGGACCTTGATGTTGCACATGTTAGTGTTCTTCTATAAAGGTCAGACCTACTCAGAACATGGGCAACCTTGATCCTATCTCAAGCTCACAGCACTGCAAGTGTGATGAATGTCTAGATCAGCTAAGCATGGGCCTTTCACACAGCCCTCTTGTTTGATCTTTTATGAATTTCTTTGGTTTTTGTTTGGGCAAATCTTAAAAAATTGCAAGGGTATATGTTCATGTCAGCTGAGCACAGGACTGTCCTCTTGTTTGTGAATTTTGTCGGTGTTTTTTTTGGAAAATCGTAGAAAATCTTTTCTGAAACTACCCACCCAATTGCTTTGATATCACACAGGAGCACTCCCAGGGACTCCTAGTTCTTGGTTTGTTCACCAGGTTGTGCTGCAATTTTGAGCTCTGCTGACTTTTTAGTCAGCAGAGCTTATATAATCCGTTTGTGTGTCATCCATCCATAACAGTGATTCAATCACCTAACTTATTAATTTGATAATATTAGAGATTCATAGATATTACAAAAACGATATAAGCCTACTTTCTACTTTTGCTATAAACTCAGCTGGCATTCTAATGATAATTCATTAATTCGTTCACCAGGTGGTGCTGCAGTTTTTTTCTTATCAATTTTAACTCTGCTGACTTACTAGTCATGCTGAGCTTTTAGGAGGCCGGGTGTTTCATCGTACGTCATTTGTTATCCGTCCATCAGTTCAAAATTACATTTTCAACTTTTTCTCCAAACCTTTAGCCAGATTCACTTCAAACTTGGGGCAATGTACCTTGGGTAGGTCTCTATCAAGCTTGTTCAAATGGTCATGGTCCAGTGTTTTTGTATTTTTTACATCTTTTTGGTGTTTTGGGGGAAATCTTGAAGTGAACTTTGACCTTTAAAATGACATTTTGACCTAAGATTGATCTTTGACCTTGACATTTGAGATGACTTTTGCTTGCTATGATCAAACTCCTGTACAATAAGAACCACATCTACCATAGTATATAAGATACAGAAGCTTTAAAACTTTAAAGAGCCCTCATTTGCACAATTTTAAAAATCATTATCTTTCATTATGAAAAAGGAAGACTTCATCTATAGAAGTATAATATTATTGTACCTAGTTTGGAGTTTCTGTCTAATATGTTGTAGGCATGCAAGCATCAGCATTACAAAGTATTGATAATAATGTCGTTGGGTCAGGCAGTAGCACCTGGTCGTTAGGTCCCTCTAGCGTCCATTCACTCAACCAATCTAGAGAGGCGAGGCTATAGTACCTTGAACAGCTGAACAAAATTTTCTGCCGTGTAGCCTTTCTTTTTGTTAGACACTGTTCCACAAATTTGAATATTGCTCCCAAGATCGTTATGTCATCATTGAACTAGAGCTGTATCCTGTGGCAGAGATGTAATGTGTAGGGAGAGTAATTGTTGGATTGTTGCGTGACAACACCAAATCTGAGCAGGCTTTGGCAACATGGCATTTTTGGGCCCCTGGGGGATAAGTGTGACTACAAGTTGTGATCTAGGGGCTCCAAGAAGTGACCTGGTGACTGCACAGTGTGCAGATATTAGTAAGGTGAGATGCAACATGTGCACCACATACTACATACTTTGGGATTATTTATTTAGGTTACCCTCACACGTCAAGTTTTTCTATTCAGAGGAAACCCATTTCCAGCTTCTGAAGCGTGTTTGCCAGGTCCATGTTTCATCGATTTGTTAATGATGCAAGTTGGTGAACTGTTATAATTTATTACACTCTATCGACATTTCCTGAACAGTTATGAATTACTGACATAATTTCCATAAAGACTGGTAAGTTTGAGACTTTGGTGTAAATAAAACTGCGAAAATTACCCGGGATGCATAAAAAAGTCAGTGGCTGTGCCCATGTGCACATGCGCAGTAGGGGGGATAAAGAAAATCATCTTCGTTGTCTAGATACTGAGTACTCTTCTGATTGGATAATTTACTGTCCTGTTCTATCCTATATTTACATGTGTTTATGGTAAGTGCTCGCTGACACTCACTATAATAGTCTGTGAAAAAGGGCAGACAAATTTGGCTGGTAAAGAAAGAGAATAAATAAATAATTTTTGGGAAAACAGTACGTCTGTGTTGGCACGCAGACATAATGAGACCAAGGTAAACCTGGGAGGCAGTCACTGGAGGACCATGAGATTCTCTATATTCAGAAGTGTGTCAGTTACGCCTAGAAGATGGGTAAGATGTGTGGCAATAAAGAATCTGGTACACCTCTGGGGTGTCAAATGGGGATAGTGTTGAATTGAATTCAGATCACCAGTTGTGAAATTTTCATAGCTGAGCAAAAGTATTAAATTTCCTCTTGTAATCCCAGTGTTCTCCCCAATTCAGACCTCATACTGGATTATGTTTCCCCTATGTATGCCCAAAGGAGCTACGTTAACATTGATTGTGTTTGAAATGTTCTCGGTTCAGCCAAGAGTTCTGCCATTCCTTCCCGTTCACATACCCTATCCAGCTATTTTTAGCTCAGGCCATTTAATTCCTTGATACTGTAAATGTAAATTTTCGCCGTTTTTGCATTTCAGGCATTTCACAGAATTTCAAAATTCACTATTTTGAACATAATTCCTACCAAATCAATGTTAAAATACCATTTCACTGTATTTGAATTTTCACTGTATTGTGTCATGAGTAAAACAAGCAAAAATGGAAATACAGTGAAATTTAAGCAGTTAACAGTGCTCAGAAGGGAGATTTTTTTGTGTACCTTCAAAATACCACTCCCATCCTACACTCCCCCCCCCTGTCCCAGTTGCACATGTGGTATTGACAGTCTCAACTTGATATGTATTTCATTTTTCTTCCTCTCTTTTGACATGCAAATCAGTAACAGTAATTCTGCAGACAAATGCTAGGGCTAGATTTTTAGCACAGCCGCTTCGTCAGTCAGCTGAGCTTATAGGATGGTCCTTCGTCTGCCGTCCGGCCGTCCACAATTCACATTTTCAACTTCTCCAAAACGATCAGCCAGATTTCCTTAAAACTTGGTTTGGGTGGGTCTCTACCAAGTTTGTTCAAATGGTCACACTCCTGGATTTTTTCTGATTTTTTTTGGGGGGGGGGGGGGGATATTAGCCCTTAAAGTGCTGATTTAAGATTGAGTCAACAGCTTTCCTCAGGACACTTTGCGCAGTGTCCCGAGGAAAGCGGTTGCCTAAGACTACTTTTTGCTTCAGACAAAGCTTGCTGGTATTTGAATGAAAGGTATCTTCATGAGGAATTTGACTCTTTTAACCATTATATGTTTAATGGCAATGAGAAAGCAACTATAGCAGTGATTAGCACTTTAAGGGTTAAAAGATCTTCTTCTCCGATACTGCGTACCCAATTGCTTTGATATTACACAGGAACACTCTGCGTACCCAATTGCTTTGATATTACACAGGAACACTCTTAAGGACTCGTAGTTCTTAATTTGTTCACCAGGTGATGCTGCAATGTTTTAGCTCAGCTGACTGGTCAGGAGATGAGCTTATCTTATGGTCCTTTCTCTGTCGTCCACAATTGACTTCTTATGCAAAACCGTCAGCCAGATTCACTTCAAACTTGGTGGCGATGTATATATACAACTATGGTACTTTGTTCCACACCATTGCTTATTTGTGCAATTCCTGTGACGGATATTGTTGCTGTGCCAAGACAACAAGTGAGTCCTTTACTTTATGTCCTCAGTGATCTTGGGACAGAAGATCAAGGACACCCATATTATGTAATACAAGAGGCCCCTAGGCCTGGTGCTCTGCTGACATTGCCATTAATGTCCAAGCTACAGCCTGCCATTACCAAATTACCTCTTTCAACTTGACAGCCACAGTGACCTCACAAAAATAGGTCAACGTCACTTATATATAATATAATATATATTAAATCAAATTTTAGCATCGGACATTGTCTATATATCCTATAAATTTGGCAAGTCTAATCCAATTACTTTTCAAGATCCTTAAAACACATTTTCGCTCATAATTTCTGTCAAATTGTAGGTGGTGCCACTACTATCATTAGCAACTTAGACTTTGACCTCCCCAACAATCCCACCAAATCCTGTGAAGATCCGCCTAAAAATTAATGATTGTAGAGTGTTCACAAGATTTTCATATTTTCATGCGGATATTAAATACTATTGTAGTTGGCACCACCAATATCAAAAGGAACCTAGATTTTAATACATTCTATAAGTCATGAAAGTAATATTGGGCTAACTTGAAAACTGGGGGCAGTATCGCGCTTACAAGCCGAAAGTTTATAGACAGACATGAGTGATGCTGTAAGCTCTGCTAACTTATGTGAGCAGAGCTAAAAATAAGAAAAATTGCAGTGCCACCTGGTGAAAAAATTAAGAACAAGGAGTCCCCAAGAGTGTTCGTGTGTGATATCAAAGCAATTGGGTGTACAGTTTTGGAGATTTTTTAAGGTTTGCCCCCAAAAGAACAGACTTGGTAGAGACCCACCCAAGGCACATCCCCACCAAATTTGAGTGAATTTCGCTGACTGTTTTGGAGAGGAAGTCGAAAATGTAAATTGTGGATGGACGGACCGATGACCCTTACAAAAGCTCAGCTGACTCACAAGTCAGTTAGGCTAAAAATCTTCCCTTAAAATGCACACCCAATTGCTTTGATATCACACAGGAACACTCCTTGGGACCCCTAGTTCACAATTTGTTCACCAGAAGGCATTGTGATTTTACATCAGGTGAGTTTCTAGCCAGGCTGAGCTTTTTAGTGGGCTCAGTCATCCATCTCTGAAATACTTCCAAGTGTCATATGCACTCAGCTAAACCCCAACACAAGTCTATTCAGTTACATCCTTGGTTTTGTGGGACAAGCTTAAGTCAGGAGAGGAAGGGATGGTCACACTGCCCTTTAGTTACATGCCCACTAAGTTTGAATAGAATCCATCATACAGTTGGGGAGAACTAAAAAAGTGAAAACACAAAAGTTCATCTAACTAGAGGGCTGTGTGAACAGCCCATGCTCACCTAATGTGTTGAACTTTAGATGAATTTTTCTAAGATTTGCCCAAAGAAAAATTCACTACAAATATAAATTTTACTGGGGCATGAGATAGTGAAGAATATTTAAACAACTTTTAAAAAGAACATTACATATTCAGCATTAGAATGCCCATTGACTTACATAGTAATCAATATGAAAGGTGCACCGGTTAGAACCGGAATTGAAATAATTGTGAAAAATCAGGAATCCACAGCATTCCAACGAAGTGAGCAACTTTGTTTAACCCTTTCACAAGGAACATATCCACAGTTGTGTAGAAGTAAAAAATGTAATTTTGACCAGACTGACGACTGAGCCTCCTAAAAGCTGGGCCCAACTAGCAAGTCAGCTGAACTCAAGCAGACTTTCTTAAAATTTTGCCAAAACATGAATAAAAATATAAACTTTGTTTACAACAGGTTTGGCCATTCTCCATTGGTTGATGGATGCTTAATGAATGTTTAGCTCAGCTGACTTGTCAGTCAGTTGAGCTTATGTAGCGGTTATGCATCTGTCTTTCCTTTGTCCATAGTGGGACTTAAGGGTTGAATATCAAGGTCAGCTGGAGATGCACTGTTCACTTTGCCCTCTGGGTGGAAACTTCTGCTCTAATCTTACAGCAGCTGAGCCATGACCAGCCAGACAATACAAACATCACTTTAGACATGGTGTGCTGATATTTGTTGCCATAAGTAAAGAACAGCTTCTGTTTCAATTTAATTTGCCCAAATTTTATTTTCTGTAATTGACAGGTGTCTCCATTCCATAAATATCCATTTCAGAGGTCATCAACTCTGATTCAGTGCCAATTTTTAAATGCTGAAAATAATCATTCTCACTTTTTTCACACAAAAGTATGACAATAAACTTGTGTTTGTTTCCATACTACCTCCCCACCTTCCCTTTTCTTGTTTTCTTATATAAAAAATAGTTTGCTTGTTATATTCATTGGCATGAAACAGCACAAAGTGGCACAGTCATTGCAGACCAAAATACATGTATACAATGAATAGATTTATATATACTTTACTTCCACACTTAACTTAAATTATTAAGCTCCCAGCTGAACAAGATTACCATCAAGTTTCTGGCCCCATTTACAGTACATACTTGTGTTATACTTTCTGGGAACTCTGTTTGAAGGAATCAGTTCCTTGTAATAATCTATGGACATTACTTTATATCATTACGCCACTTATTCACCACAAAAAATATCAACAATCTGTGCATATGAACAATTTTTTCCTCAAAAGTTTGGTGACATTGGTTAAAAAGTCCAGTCCATTTAGATGGTATTTTCACATGTAGGACCAGAACAGAGCAATTTGTTTCTTTTCAACATTTTAAATAACTATCAACTCCTCTTTGATATGTGTGCATGCATATTTACGAGAATACAAGTACCATGTTTGTACATGTCATTTACCCAAAGCCTTAAAAGCAAACAAAAAAATTACAACTTCTACTATAATGCTTACCTCATGTGAAAGAATCTCATTCATATACAGCACACAAGGAGGAACATCTGCCAACCAGGTTTGCCCCTTGCATATATATATACATGTACATGTATATATATATATATATATATATATATATATATATATATATATAGCCCTTGCTTTGAGAGACCATGCCTGTGTCACCTACGAAGGGGTCACATGAAGCAAGTGGTCTCTCAAAGGAGGGACTATATATATATATATATATATATATACCACAAAGAGCATCCACATGTTTTTTATGGTCACACTGCTGGGACATAAAAGTAAATTAACCTGCAGTGACAGGTCGCCAGCTGCATGTGGTCGCTTTTGCTCGGCAGAAAGGGTGACCACATACAGCAGGTTTTACTGCATGCATATATATATTTCATTGAGAAGTTGTAATCTCTAATGAAAGATAACAACTGTGGACTCTGATGTTTGCCTTTCCTGGCTCCAAATAAATTTCAGGCTGTGGTTTGTGACAGACCACTTTTCAACATATTCTGTGCTAGATTTTCAATACTGCTTTTGTTGGTTTTAATGAAGTCATCTGTGCACTTCTCCACAATAATGACTTTATTTATAAGTACAATGTACTTGATTACTTGATGCATGATTCTGCCAGGAAAGAGTTGTTTATAAATTTGGTTTGGTTTTATACATTTCTACTCCTTTCTGAAGAACATTCTTTAATAATATCAACAAACAGTAAGATTCTGTGACCACTTATAAATTCTCAATGCTGCAAAAACATACACAATAAAATTGTCCTTGTCAGCCTACTCCCTTTGTGCAACAATATACGCCACCAACTTTTTCATCTATTTGATATTAGTTTAAATGACAGCAAAACACTTGGCCTGAAGAATTCATATATCTCAGACAACTAGACTGATTTCTATGTTGTTAAATGGCAGTAATACTTGCTCAAAGCAGAGTGCACCAGTGAAAAAGTACCTCACCGCAGACAAAAAAATACAGCCCCAGACAGAAACACTTAACTTGAGCATTGTATTGATATGATGGGCAAGAAGAACTTGCATGTATTTCATGGTACTTCTAGTTGAGATAAAACTGCTGGTTTAATGAACCAATTATTCAGTCAATATGGGAAATGTGTGTAGTAATGTTAGTTGCCATAAATCCAGAACTTTAAGGTACCAAGATATACTTGATACAAAAAATTAGTGACTCAAAGATTTCAACATCAGATTGAATGGCTGATTAAATAGTTAGATTTCTGACAAACATGAAATGTCAGATGCCCATACAAATGCTGAACAAAGGTTGTTGTTGGCTACATCAAATTCTAAAAAATTTGCACTGAAATGGCTGAGAAATACCTAGGAACATTTTCTATCCAGTAATTACAGCTGTATCAGTCCTAAAAACAGGAAATGTTGACTGCATGATAACCTGATCCATGTCACCCCAGTAGAAATCCATATCATCCTAGTAGAACTTGGGTTCTACTTTTTTTTTTTTTGTATTTGGAGATCAGTTTTACACCCTTCCTCTCTTGGTTAAGCATCTACATCAGGTAACAGAAGACCTAGAACAGCAACAGCAACAGCTACAGCCACATTTGGACCAGTCCATGTCAGCATGAAGCTGGAGGGCTATCATTATCACTTAAGTTAACGTTCCAGTAGCCTCTGCCATGGACTGTTTCCCCGTTGTATTCTGCACAGTTGTTTTTTTTTTGAACTGAATGTTGACCAATATTGCGCCCATGTGATGGCCTGATCACTCACTTTCATAAAGCCTGTTCTTCCACACATGAAAGTTGTTCTCTTGTGAATTTCGACTGTTTTTGACAATAAAAAATTACATTTATACATTATCTATTTTAATCACTTTAACAATACAGCTAGAATTACTGGATAAAAATAAAACCCAACCATTTGAAGAATACCGCAAGCCAGGACAGGTTGATGGCTTGTAGTGTTGTACACTTAGTTTTATTATTATACACACTGTAGTATCCCAAATGGGGGCTTTCAGGCTTGAGCATTGTTTGAGTGAACATCAAGTTATTCCCACATTTGCAGAGGTCTTTTGTTTGATAGGCATGTCTCAAATGACTGCATAATTAATTTAAACTTAGGCACCAAGTTAAGTATTAGGTAACAATCCCTTCATAAGGTTTCAAATTCATGTATAACAACTTTACCATGTTAACAACTATCTCAGACCCCAGTTCCCAAGCCATTGTTGTACAGACTTCAATAACTGCCTGCTGTTTCCACACCAGAATGGCAGGCTTGACGCTGACCCAATGGCTGTGCATATACACATTATCTCTAGTAAATAAACACTATAAATTGCTATATTTCAAACTAATTTTATGTTTCTGTATGTAAATTAAAACTGTGAATTAAGATGCTGTGACATTATAGGCTTACCTGAAGGTATACATGTGAGGAGTTGAGCTCCTGATGTGCACCTGACTGCCAGGTATTTGTTTATTGGAACTTGCTTAAATAAATTAACAATGACAAAAATAGTCAAATTTTGAACAATTGAAGACAATTTATGTGCACAAGCAATTTATGGTATTAAAGCAACATAAAACCATACCTGCTAACTATTCCAAAATGCTGTGAAACATATACTGTGTGCTGCATACCACCAGGGAGGTGTATGCACCTCCCTGATACCACAGCTCCTCAAGGAGGGTGTGCTGTGAGGCACAGTGTCTGACTGTCAGCTATCCTTTGAATTCATTCCATTTTAAAAACCAATGTATGTAGTTTATGTTGTCACTGACAGGTCATTTCCACTCAAAAGACGCCAATATCAAGATCTTTTCAGGGTAGATCATGCACCCGATACGGCATCATGCAAGCGCACATCATGCATTCCCTAACATAGGCATAAACAATAAATAAATATATATGACTATGTATATATATATATATGTATATACATATATATTGTAGTCCCTCGTCCCTCTTTTGGGAGACTCCCTGCAGAACCTGACCAGTGACCACCCATAATTTGTCAGAACCAGCTTATAAATCCAAAATATGTTTATAATGCCAACAAATGGGTACACAGGACTGCAAGTGGAAAGGGGTCTACTGAGTGTCCATCAATCATGTTTGAATTTAAATTGTGGATGGCAATACAAAGTAATGGTTACGGTAAGGCAGGTAGAGCAAGACTGCAACTTCCTTTGAGAGACCACCTGTTTTATGTGACCACTTCTTGAATGGCCCTGAGGGTGGTCTCTCAGAGGCGGGACCACTGTATGTGTATGAATATACATGTATGTATTTGAATGCGGGTACTACCAATCACTCGTTAAATGTCCCAGAGAACTTTTTTTCATGATAAAATCACTTTACTGTACATGAATATTGATTAAAACATTTGAAGCACTTGACAGAGCCCTGCTTGATTTCATCATCTGCAGCACATTAAGACCTGATGATAGAGGTTTGGCTTCAACAGTCACAGACCATGTCTGTTCCTTCACTGAAGACAATGAGTACTTGCCACAAGCTTCTTTTGTTTGAACACTTTTTGGCATATTGTATATTTTTGTTGCATTAACCAGACTGCACATGGAGATTTCTGGCCACAGAGCCCTATAAAATCAAACAAAGGCATGAAAACATGTCCTGTCAGACTTACATGCACGATTGGACCAAATCAATTTTCTATTACCACAGATTGTCAATTTACTACATGCAAGTTACTTAACTCTTCATCTTTGCAGACTTGTATCAAGTCTGCCAAAAGTTATGGATGAACAAGAGGCTTGTGGGCCTAATGCTCTGCTCACATACCATCAGATGACAGATGACCCCACATCAAATTAACTGACTGAAATGTAATCCTTCTGTGACCTTGAGAAAGTATTCAAGGTCATTCACATTGTGCAGTATCAAACTTTCACATTATCCACATTTGTGTTACAGTTAGTGCATTAGCTGTACTCTTTCTGAACATATTCACTTTAGTGTTTGTTACTTAAGTAGACAGGAGATTCACAAAAACATTTTCAGGTGATCACAATCTTTGAAAGCCCATGGACTGAAAAGTATTGATGGAAACATGTTGAAACTACATATTACTAGAAAGAACATTATCCACAGATTTCAAATACAATTGTAATTTCAACATTGTAAGCTACCAGGACTGGCTGAAAAGTTCCAAGCCTAAGTGGGATATCTCAATCGGATTGAAGCAAATTTTTGCCACCAACAAGTACAATCATTTAATGAATCAATGACATAAGAACTGCAACTGTAGTGTAATTAGTGTCTTTCTTCCAAACCATCTTGTAAACCTACCCATTGAAATCACCAGAAATGGAAAAAAACTGGTTATAGGGCAGTCATCAAGTACCTGCAACTGAAAGGGCTAATCCCGACGCAGATATATGTACATGCCGACATGGTCTCCACCTAAGGGGATGATGCCCCTTCCTTTTCCACTGTGAAGAAATGGGCCGCTGACTTTAAGCATTGCAGAGAGAGCCTTGATGATGACAGGTGTTCAGGAAAGCCTTCAACAGCAACCATTCCTGAAAACATTACCTGGGTGCATGACATGGTGATGGCTGATTGACCATTAACCACTCCACATATTGCCAGTGTTGTGGGCATCTCTCATCAGAGGGTTGATTACATTATCACCAAGGAGTTGGGTATGACAACAGTTTCTGCAAGATTGGTGCTAAAGATCTTGACAACGGATCACAAACATGTCAGATTCCTGGTGTCCCGTGACAATTTATGCCCTTTTATAGCAGATCTCAATGATTTTTTGGCCCGATTTGTAACCATGGATGAGACCTGGATTCATCACTTTGTACCAGAAACCAAAATTCAGTCTAAACAATGGAAGCATCCGGGATCATCATCCTCAAAAAAAGAACAAAAAACAAAAAAAAAAAAAAAAAAAAAAAACAAAAAAAAAAAAAAAAAAAACACAAATCGGTCCCTTCTGCTGGAAAGGTGATGGCTTCAGTCTTTTCAGATTCCAAGGGTATTCTGCTAATTGACTATCTTGAAAAAGGCCAGACTATCAATGGAAGATATTATGCTGACCTACTGAGACAGTTGTGTAAAACTATCAAAGCTAAGAGAAGGGGAATGCTCACTAAATGAGTCCTTTGCACCAAGACAATGCTCCTGTTCACAAATGGGTGGTTGCCATGTCAGCCATCAATGATCATGGCCTAGAACTTATTGACCATCTCCCTTATTCACCTGATTTAGCCCCGTCAGACTTCCACCTTTTTGCCAAAATGAAAAAGGAACTAGCCGGTTGCCAGTTTCCTAGTAATAATGACATCATTTCTACTGTGAAGGACTTCCTTAGGGTCGCTGAAAAAAAAAAAATCTTCTTGACTGGCATCCAGGCCTTGCAGCATCGCCCATAAGTGTAAACCTGGAAGGGGACTAAGTAGAGTTCTCAATAAATGAAAATCATCAACTTCGTACGGGTCTTACACAGTTAGGCCTAGAACTTTTCAGCCAGCCCTCGTAATTATTAAATAAATAAAGAACTCCAAGGCAAACATGCCACATTTCAGACTCCTTCAAAATAGATACTTCTTATGGTTTTATTCAAACATCTCAATTTTTTTCACAAAAATAATGTACAAAAGTGTGTCCAAAAAAAGGAATCAAGTGATTTTTTTTTTATATCTTGTTTGGTTTTCCAGATGCATGCTCTCGAACATGGAAGGAGTAAAAAATATGGAAACATCGAGTTTGGCTTGTCACAACTGCAAAACATACACTGACGAAAAACACCCCTGGATACCTTTTTGAGCCAGACTGGTGTACATTATTTCTGAGAATTAAAATTGAAGATTGAATAAATCTGAAAGGAGAAATATCCGTTTGAAGAAGGGGTCCCAAATTTGACATCCTTCACATGCATGTGAATATTTAACATTTAATGAAATATTTCTGAATTATAATCATACTTAAAATGAGTGGATTGTGTCTCTTCCAATAATGTATAGTTTTCACAGGTTCCCAGTGGACGTTTTCAATCTATGGACTGTAAAAGTTGGTAGTTACGGAAAAATTGTTTTGGTGTATCTTGTGTCATAAATGACTTTGAAAAATTTGTCAAGGATGCCCAAAATTTGACCATTGACCTGTGGACATTCAGTGTAAATTTTGCAGCTCTACCTTGACTCATTATTACAGTGATCAATTTATCGTGTTTTTGATATCTATATAATGATATTTTTCATTAATATCACCAGCGGTGCCAGTGTGACACATCACAGACTTTTATCTGTATAATATTCCTCAAATTATGGTAAATAGATATGTACACCAGTTAAGATGTAATGACCACCACAAAAATCATTTCATGAAATGCATTCTGTATGTGACCTTGCAGAAGTAGATCCAAAATCACCAACTCATGCAGTATGAAACTTGTGATACACACTTGAGGTACATTTGGCATCAAAAGCCTGCTACTTTCTCAACAAACTGAATTTAGTATCCTTTACTTAAGATACTTAATGACCATCACAAAATAATTTTTTGAAACGCATTCCCTCCATAACCATGTTGTTTCTCTAATCATGTATAGATGTGTGTGCACACGGAAAGATGTAATGACCAACACAAGAAAACATTTCATGAAATGCATTCCCTCCATGACCTTGAGAAACTAGGTCAACATCATCCGTATTACTTTTCTTTTATGATACACATTAAACATTTAGTATTATTAGCCCCTTTCTTTTTCAAAATATTGGATTTAATGTTTTCAAAACATTTTGGTTCGTATCTTCTGTAAAACTGTGGGTGGCGCCACCAAATTTTGCGAATTTAGGTTTTTGCTTGATTGACATTCCTACTAAGATTTGTGATGATTCATAAAAACCTCTTCAAAACACAGCATTGTCAACATTTTCACATTTTGGTCAATATAGTACAAAATACTACAGGTGATGCCACCAATAGCAACCACAACCTACATTTTCATACCCTTTACAGAGTTAACTTGAAAACAATGGACCATATCATATTCACAAAAAAACAGTGTTCAGAAAACAGATTACCCTCGGCACCCACAATCTTTTTTTCCTCTATTGTGCATTTTTTTTGTTGTTGTTGAGACTTCGCAGTAGAATACTTTGCATTAAATTTCCATATTGTTGTCTATGAAATGAAGGAGCACTTTTGGATGTGTTCTTGGAGCAGGCCCTGGTGACAGAGACCATTGTACTGTGCGTCACTCAGTCGGCCATCAAATAAATACTTCAAACGTTTCATAACAGGTTTAAAAATAAAAAGAAACTGGTTTTCAATAGGAATGTGGTCCACTATGATGTGCATCTCTGAAAACAATTTGGGGAAGCTGCATTGGATCCTTCTTGAGATATCATGGTAACATTGTCCCCTTGTGCACCAATCAGACAGCCTAAAAGATAAATACTTTAAAGTTTCATAAAAAGTTTAAAAATACAAAGAGGAAGCTAGTTATACATAGGAACCTGGTCCATCATAAGATGCATCTCTGACAAAAATTTGGGAAAGCTATGGTCAATATTTTGAGATATTGTGGTAACATCATCAGGGTTGACACCACTTGGACAGCCATCAAATAAATACATTAAAAGTTTCATAAAAACTTTAAAAATATACACAGGAAGCTAGATTTACATAGGAACCTGTTCCATCATAAGATATGCCTCTGACAAAAATTTGGTAAAGCTGCAGTCAATATGTTTTGAGATATCGCGGTTACACTGTCTTGGTTGACACCATACATTAAAGCTTCATAAAAAGTTTTAAAATAATCAGAGAAAGCTGATTTTCAATAGGAACCTGGTCCTTCTGTGACAAAAATTTGGTACAGCTATGGTGAATGTTTTTTGACATGTTGTGGTAATGTCAACAAGATACCCTCTGGCACTTTATTTGCTGAGGCTAAAAAGTTATAAAAGGACAAGCGGACAGACATGATGGATCACAAAAGCTCAGAGACCTTAGGCCAGCAGAGCTAAAAATTGAGTAATTTTGTTAATGTGTTATAATAAATGAGACAATCAATTCACCATGTTCTCTTCTCCCATTTTTACAGATCTTATTTTCTGCACTTCAAAGTATTACAGAACCAATTAAGACATCTTAAAATGCAACTGTTGTGGTTGCAACTTTTTACGTGCAGAAAAGTTTTTCCATGTCACTAAAGCTTTAGATTCCCCATCTGGGCTCTTGCTAGCCATTTGCCATGTTGCCATATGTGAATGTCATGTTAATGTGGAGAAAAAAAATGCACAATTAAAAATAAATAATAGATAGGCACGGTGGCGAAAACAAAATTTTGCAAGTTAAACCCAATTTGAGATCGCAGCTCCGTCTTTAAAAAACAAAACAAGGCACACTATTCTGTGACACTGGCAGAGCACTTTTTTATCATGACTGTTCGTATTACTTAAAAAAAAAAACAAAAAAAAAAGTACAGACACATTTGTTTTACATGGATTGTGAAAGAAGTCAAGCTTTGACTTATGGAGTCACTCTCCATGGCACAGATGTTGGCGTATACTTCCTACCTTGCCTAGTGGAGGAAACCGAAGAACTCTGAGAAAACCACCGTGCACGGTTAAAGTGGTAGGAACTTTCTCCACATGCTTCCCAGGACAAGAATGGAACCCGGATCGCAGAGGTGAAAGGCGAACATCTTACCGCTCAGCCAAGCATCCAGCCTACTACTGTGGCATTGTGGCTGGGACTGAAGGCTGCAGACACTGGGGGAAAATGCTGGCAAACAACACACTAAGCATATCAAATGGAAGGAAAATGACACTGACAGTACAAAGTCAAATTCTGAAAAGAACTTAATCAAGTCAGGGATTTATGAATTATAATATTTCATCATACTATACTTTTTAAGATAAACATTTTCATACAGAAGCTGTGAAAAATCCATAGAAAAAAAGAGACAAATAATGCCATAACATTGTAGGGCGAGAATTCATGCAGCATTTTACACCCTCAATTTCAAATTTTTCCCCCGGGGGCATGCCATTGTACTCCACAAGACTTGCTCTGATGCTTTACAGCTTGCTAAAGCTGGTGACTAAAGAAAATCTACTGTAGCTACATCATTTTTAGTGTATTAGCCACAGTGGCTATTAGTGATAAACTCCTAGAGAAAGTTTTGGCAAAACTACAGGAGTATAATAGTTTCTCACATCCAAAGAAGTCTGAAGAAAACTAAATTGATGTTGTTGATGTGCATTTATCTATAAATTTGTCAAAAACTTTTCCTGACAATGGTGACAAATCAATTAGGTAAAATTTTTCATACACATAAATTGTCAACATATATAACAAACTAGAGGGCTGTGTGAACAGCCCCTGCTCAGCTGACCTAAGCTTGTTCCAAAAATCAAAGTTGCAACTGAAAAGACCGGTGCTGAGCTTAAGCTTAGTGCATATGGCATTTAGAAGTATTTCAAAGATTTGCCTACAGATAAATTCATTCAAAATATAAATTTTACTGACACATGAGAAATTGAAGAATATTTAAACAAAACTTTCAAAAGCACATTGCTACTTGGTAGAAAAATACATGATATTGAGCATTAGGATGTCCATTGACTTATACACTAATCAATACGAAAGGTGCATTTACAAGTACTTGAATTAAAAAAATCATTAAAAATCAGGAATCCAAAGTAGTGCGACATCATGAATAACTTTTTGACCCTTTCAACAGGAACATATCCACAGTTTCAGCTTAATCTGAGTGGAATTTGTGGAAAAGTTGTCCAAAATGGCGAAAACACATAAAACATTAAAAAAAAAGAAAAAAAAGAGAGAAAAAATTGCAGCACCTGGTGAACAAGTTATGAACTAGGAATGTGTGTTATCAAAGCACTTAGATAAGTGGTTTCGGAGAAGACTTTTTATTATTTGTCCAATAAAGACCAAAAATTTTTTAAAAATCCAAAAATCACTGGAGCATGACCATTCGAACAATTTTGGTAAAAGACCTGCCTAAGGTACATTGCCACCAATTGAAAAACTCGAAAATGTGAATTAGCATTGGAATCCCCATTGACTTGCATAGTAATCAATAGGACAGGTGCACTTGCTGATAAGTACCCAAATTGAAAAAATCTGTAAAAATCAGGAATCCACAGCAGTGCTACCTAGTGAACAACTTTGTTTGACCCTTCCACAAGGAACATATCCACAAAGTTTCACCTTAATTTGAGTGACGCTTCTGGAGAAGAAGTTGAAAAAAGCAAAAAAACACAAAAAATTATTATTTTTTTTTAATTGCAGCATCACCTGGTGATCAGATTAAGAACTAAGAGTCCCTAGGAGTGTTCCTGTGTCACATCAAAGCAATTAGGTGAGAGGTTTTGGAGAAAAAGAATTTTCAAGATTTGCCCTAAAAAAAAAAAAAGGGGAAAAAAAAAAAAAAAAAAAAAGGGGGGAAAAAAAAACATCAAAGACCCAAAAATCACTGGAGCATGACCATTTGAACAAACTTGGTAGAGACCCGCCCAAGGTACGTTGCCATCAAGTTTGAAGTGAATCTGACTGAAGGCTATGGAGAAGTTGATTGTAATTGTGAACGGATGGATGACTCAGCCTCCCAAATGCTAAGCCTGACTGGTAAGCCAGCTGAGCAAAAAATCATGAAAAATATAAAAAGAAATTGAAGCACCACCTGGTGAACAAATTCAGAACTATGAGTCCCTAGGAGTGTTTCTGTGTGATATCAAAGCAATTGGATGGGTGGTTTTGGAGAAGAGGCTTTTTTAAAGATTTTCTCCCAAAAAGAACAAAAAATTAATAAAAAATCCTTAAATCTGGCTGACGGTTTTGCAGAAGAAGTTGAATATGTGAATTGTGAACAGATAACAGATGACGGACGACAGATAGACAGCGATGGCATAAGCTCTGCAGGCTAATAAGCCAGCTGAGCTAATACAAAAGTGGCTCATTCTTGCAGAAGTTATTGATGATTAACCAAGTGACCTGCTAGTACATGTACACATGTTATTATAAATTAATGAAGCATTCATCCCCCACATATATAGCTGTATACCTATGGTGACTGTAATGACGGAGTCTTCTTGTTACTTTATAAACATCTAGCTTGCTGGTGTCATATACATTTAGGAATCATAATTATGAAAGAAAAAAAAGTGGATATTTTATCAGATTATTTACTTGCTCTTTCTGTTTTACATCCATGTTAAAAACTTTAAACATATGCATACATATACATATATAGATGTTTTTTGCCACAATTTTCCATTTAATTTTTTTTTTCATTCTAATTTCCCTATCAAGACCATCAGGTAGACACCGGTCAATAAGGCTGCTATTTCTTTGACAGACTGCCAGAGTTTAGTGTCTACCAGAAGTTCTGGAATGACTGAGACAGTGGCAATGTAGATGAATCCTCCAGCTGTAAAGGGGAGAATCCAGGCTGTGGCAGCCTCCCCCACCCCCTCTGCCAGCAGACTACACAGTGTGCCCAGCATTGCTCCCAGGGCTGTGGAGAACTGAAGCAACATCGCCTGAAATAATAACACACAGTATGCAGATAATGTTTTCAGCTCAATGACCAAGACACTGTTGTACATGTGGGCCTACTAACTTTTGTGTATCTCAGCTGCTCCTTCTTTCGTGATACTCACAATGATGTAAAATAAAACCTGTTTTGAAAGACTACCTGCCCTTTCAGACCATGTTTACAATCTCCCTTTGCCATCTTTCCAATGTTATTGCACCTCTATTGTGAGATCACCTGCCTTATGCGACCACTTTTGGGCCTGCCCTAGGGAGAGTCTCTCAGAGCAAGTTTTTTGGTACATAGAAAAACCAAATGTTTCATGGTAAATCTACAAGTAAATGGTCAAAAACAATTATTGCCTCAGCTGCAGAAAGTCAACAGTTTAGTCAAGGTTAACATAATTCAATGTGTCTAGTACACAAAAATTCAATCACTCCAGTCAACAAACATTCATGTATTTGGGTAGAATATTTGGGTGAATGCATTGAACATGTTGAAGTTGCCTGTGACTTCTCTTTCTGTGAATTTAGGGGTCAACATTTTTCACTGTTGGTTGCAGCTCAAAATAAAGTGCAGATTTACCCATTTTTTGTATTTTGCTCTGCTTTTTTCAAATTCTGTCTCAAGTTGCCCACTTTTGTGCTATTTGTTATTTGACATATATGCATGTACACATTATACATGTATTGATATTATTCCACAAAATAAGCATAAAGCATCTGACTAATTCAGTTCAACTTCAACACATTTCCTTTAAGTGACATAAAGATGCTCTGGTCCTTAACTTTCATTTCTTTGTGTGCCATTTCAGATATTGTTGTCCTGTTCTCTTGGACAGCTACTGACCACTGTTTTCATAGGAGCATGGTGACCAGGGGTAAACTGCAGAGTATGCTTTTAATGATGTACCGACAACATAATAATGAAATTGTTGAACCATCCCTTTCACAGATTTGCAACCTTCGAATGAGCAACTTCACCTACCCGTTTCTTTGTGCAACCAGACTGGACAAGGATTGCAAAGTCCCCAACTTCATGCGGCACTTCATGCAGCAGTATGGTCAGAGTGGTCAGCAGCCCAATGTTTCTGCCAACCAAATATGATGCTCCAATGGCCAGGCCATCTGTAAAGTTGTGCGTGAAGTCTGCAGCCAGGTTGAGGTAACCAGCCACCTTGATCTCACCTAAAATGTATTAACACAGGTATTTATTTGTTGTTGGGTATTCATTGGTTGTTGGCTATTCATGGGTTTCAATCATATCTTTCTGCCATATATGTATTTCAACCAGTGGTCATAAACAAAGCATTGTCCAAATCTGCTCCTGTCAAATATGCTGTACCTCAAGGTTTAATTTTCCTCCCCTTTTTAATTCAAATTTTTAATTTATGACTTAGCATTATATATGTGAATAGCTGTGGTGAAGATACAGATAAGGTGTTCAGTATGTATACAGATAATAGTACTGCCTATGTAAAGGGTAAAAATTGTAAACAAGTAGAAGACAAACTGAATGAAAATATACCATGCACTGATGAATGGTACATGGCTAATGTTCTGGCCGTTACCTTGATCAAGAGTTAATTTTTGCTTTTCTCTTCCAACCAAAGGAACCTTTCTTTCTTTGACATTCACATAAAGAGTAATAACATTAAATTACAATAAGAGGACAATGGTGGTCCTGTGCAACTTTGACCTTCTGCTCTTCCATGATCCTGTGTTTTATCAGTCCTAGCTGAAATACATTTGAAGCAATCAAGTGAACAAATTTGTAAAAATAACTCTGTGACCTTTCTAATGAGGTCAATGTCACTCATAAATCAACTTGTTCTGGTCAACAGAATGGACCACATCAAGTTCAAGATCATAGTCCTAAGTCATATACTTCTCAAGTTATCAAGTGAACAGCTCCGCTTAAAGTTCATATACTTTCCATAGGAGGACCATGGTGGTCCTGTGCTGAACTGACTGTTAAAAGTCCAATGGATCCACAAGGAACATATCCACAAAGTTTCAGCTTAATCTGAGTGATGGTTCTGGAGAAGTAGTCGAAAAAATAACCAAAACACACACACACACACACACACATAAAATTCTCATAAAAATTTAGAAGAAAATTGCTGAGCCACCTGGTGAACAAATGAGTCAACAACAAATATAAACCTTTTCCCCTGAAAATTTGTGTCATTATATTGAATATGTCGGATATCTGGGTGTCGTCATTATGAGGTTTCACTGTGTAATATAGATAATGGGTGAATTTTATCCCTTGGGACCAAGTAACATGCCAACCTTGTTTATCATGCACCATGTAATGGTTGGTGAATTATTAATAATGAGGAATATACAGCCTGTCTACTTTCCATAATGTCCCATCCCTGACTAATGACATTTACAAGTTTAATAATTAATTATTACTAATGGTAATAGTTAATTATTACTTTTGTGTCGCAGAAAGGACATTTTGTTTTTTAATATATCTACAGTGAAAACTTGATATAATGACACCTTCTGTTCCCTACGATATGTGTCAGATAACTGAATAAGTCAGATAAATGAGTCCAATAAAAACGAAAATAAACCTTTTCCCCTGAAAATTTGTGTCATCATATTGAATATGTCAGATATCTGAGTGTCGTCATTATGACGTTTCACTGTATAATATAGATAATGTTGTGTGACTTTTATCCCTTGGGACAAAGTAACATACCAACCTTAAATCATGCACTATGTAATGGTTCATGAATTATTAATGATTAATATACAGCCTGTCTACTTTCCATAATGTCCCGTCTGTGACAAATGACATTCACAAGTTTAATAATTAACAATTACTAATGGTGGGAATAAAAAGTTATTTTATATTCTCTGTATTCATTATAAAGGCTTTTCAAAGGGACAAACATATTTAAGATTGGCACCTTATTAATAACAAAATATTAAAATAATAATTTGTCACGGCCAGGACATACATATCAAAGTGTACCAATGCATAGTTACCTAGAATAGTAACAGGTTACTATTACATATTTTTTGCATATATTTCTCTAAGTTATAGAAAAGTTAGTCTCATCTGATCACTTTGTCTCTCATGCACTCATAAATTTTATACATAGTGGTGTCAGTTATTGATTCATTTATCAATATCTATAATTATCTGTAATGTCCCATATATGATACAATGGTACAAAAATATCAGGACATATGTGCTATTCACAATAGGAAAACCATTCAAGGCGTTTCTCTTTGTTTTCTATATTATGGCTTGCTAAGATCGCAAAGTTTGAGGCACATACAAAAATCATACCTTGCAATTGGCAAGACATATTTTTCATGGACCAGACAGAATTAAACAAAATTTCATATGGAGACTCTTAGATTATAAATACCAGAGAAAAAAGTCAAGCTTGGTTATTTTTTCAGGAAACTTCACTGCAAGATTTGTGAAGGGAAAGAAATGGAAGTGATTTTGTTATGCGGGTGTGATGATGACTGGAAATGTTCCCCATGAATGAGAATAAAGCATGGATAGACAGTAATCAAATAACTGAAATTGTAAAAAACATCAAGGAAAAACTGGACACGAGAGGACATTATATGTTAGCTGTGATATAAAAACACATCTGGGAATGAAAGGCAAATATTTGTCTATTATGAAATTTATGAAATTGACTTCTGCTGGGCTCACGCTAGCCATTCGCCAATTTGCCACTGGCGAAAAAATAGTTGATCTGGCAAAAAAAAATTCGAATAAGTTCGCCAATTTGGCGAAGATAAAATTTTCCAGGACAGGTTTTGTTCTGGG
Organism: Hermodice carunculata; assembly: GCA_964020975.1. NCBI lineage: Eukaryota > Metazoa > Annelida > Polychaeta > Eunicida > Amphinomidae > Hermodice > Hermodice carunculata. Next base: position 735,948 of record OZ026625.1, on the reverse strand, counting down.
ATATTCTGGTAAAAAAACGGACGTGCATTACCGAAATAACGGAAAGAAAACTTTATTCAACTTCAAAGTGGACTTCAGAGAATAAGAAAATACATTCAGAGACATATAATATTACGTCTATTTGCTTTGCTCAGGCATAAATGAATCGATGTTCTTCTCTGTCAATCTCAAAATGGCTTTTTGACTCGGCACGCTTAAACAAGCTGTCCAAAATACACACTTGATCAAGGTCATATCGTGACTTAGGCTCCCAGTTTAGGTCTTCATATTATAGGATTCCTTGTCAAAACATTGTATCTATCCACTAATGACCACAGACAGAGTTTTCATGATCCATAAATACCTTGTAGTGAAGAAATTCATTGAAATAAACAAGTGAAAAATTCACGGGCTGCCATGCTCTTTTTGATTGACCTCGACATTGGCACATGTGTAGTAGTCCTGCCATCTATTGACGAAAATAAAAAACTCTTGTGTTCCTTCAGATATGGGCAGCAAATTTGGTACATGTATTTTTATCTTTTACAGATTTTTAATTAACAAGCATTTGTTTGTTTGTTTGATACTTGAAGTTTATTTCTTTTAACATTGACTTAAAGGAAGTAATAATATTGATTCAAGCAGCCAAGATTTTCAAAACTGTATAATATCTGCAGATTCTCAATAGATATAAGGCCTACCCATTGACAGGCCTGTTTAATGGTTTAGTACACCTACATAGTATTTTGTCTGTTGTCAAGGTGAACATAAGGCAATATACACATATTTTCTTACTTTTTTATATCTAATGTTTTAACTTTGTTCATATTCTAATAACTCTTTACTACAAGCATTATTTATCACTGTCAACTCCAGTTATTTAAAAAAAAAGGAAGAAAAAGAAAAGAAAAAACTATTCTGGATGGAGCTGATATGTTTCTTCCAAAAAAAATTATTAAAAGATATCTTGAAAATTAATGTTTCCTTTTAATATTTTATCCCTAAATTTAGCTATGATAAATATACTTGCACTGATTTAAATATCTTTCTGTGATTTAATTACTGATGATAATCAAAGTGTCATAACCATTATCTGAACAAATTTTCATAAAATTGGCTCAAGAAGTGAAATTTTTTCAAAACTAGGATTATAAATTAAAATCATAATATAATTAAGTTCTGACATGTCTTGGTAACTGACCTTATCATATGTCCAAGTTTCATAACTTAAGACTTTATTTTAGATAAAAAAAAGTAAATGATGAAAAGAAAGAAAATTTATTTATTTTAATAATAATGTAAGTATATGTTTGGTTGTGTGTTTGACAAAATATTTTTAAGGTCTTTTTGGAGGGCAGGCTTGGGGGGTGCGTTTTGACTTTACATGTGACAGATTTATGGGACAAAAATTTGGCTAAAGAAGATTCCATTTGGCTAAAAGCAATTTGTAGTTTTAGCCAAATTGGCTAAGGGGTAAACATTCCTAGCGCTAGCCCAGTTCTGGATGGTAAAATCTTTCTTTTTAATTTTCTACCAAAATAATTTAGACAAGACAAAAGCACAAATAGACTTTTCAAAAATTGAGTGGACATGAACTTAACCTATCAATTGTGGATTGTAGCTGCAGTGCTACATTTGCAGAAATATGCTTATCTATTGACAACAATAAAAGTTTAATTCCGCTTTCCATTGCTTTTCCTTCTGACATAATATGTTGCTATACAGTGGTACCTATCACTGACAACTGCAAGTGAGTTTAACAATGCAGGCATATTGGATACAGACATAATATAATCAAGTGTCTTCAATAAGTGGTCTTCAAAAGACATGCAGTCTCTCACAGGAGGTGCTCTTCATAGGAAGTACCACCGTATCACAGTTATAATAAAATTTAGATTATTTTAATAAAAAAAAAAAAACTTTTGTTTTCTGATGTATTAGCTTTCCAGCACAGCATTAAGACCTGTATGTATCAGATTGCGAATGTGGACAAAACTGTTTGTCCGAAACACACAAGTGTGTCCCGTCGTTGCCAGCAAAGTTTTATTAGTAAAACAAGTTCTTTTTAATAATTGGACTTATCAATGGTATATATAATGTTGAACAAGAGGCACATGGGCCTAATGCTCTGCTGGCAGTGTGGCTATATTGCACCTGTTCATTTCAAAGTTGTGAGTCCTCACGTGGCTTCTGAACATATACAGCTTATGTACATTTAATGTAAAAATTGTCCACCAGATGGCACTTCGCTTCACATGTAATCATAGCTAATTTATGCAACTCATGTGATGGATATTGTTGCATGTGCCAAGACAACAATGAGTGAGTCCTTATCTTTATGTCCTCAGTGACCTTGGGACAGAAGATCAAGGACACCCAGATTATGTAATACATGAGGCCCATAGGCCTGCCCGGTGCCGAGCTGACATTGCCATTGAAGTCCAAGCTACACCCTGCCATTACAAAATCATCTACTTTCAACTTCACAGGCATGGTGACCTCACAAAAATACATCAAGGTCACTGATATCACATATAATTATTCTAGCTTTGGACATTGCAGATATATCCCATAAATTTGGCAAGTCTAATCCAATTACTTTTCAAGATATGGAATTTTATATCTTAAAACACTTTTTGGCTCATAATTTCCATCAAATTATAGGTGGCACCACCAGTATCATTAGTAACCTAGACTTTGATCTCCTTCACAATCCCACCGAATTTAGTTAAAATCTGCCAAAAATTAAAGATGCCAGAGTGTTCACAAGATTTTCATATTATTGCTTGAGAACTGTAAACGGTATTGTGGTCACAGGATTTTCACATTTTGACCTGTATATTACGTACCCGTAATACTATAGGTGGCGCCACCACCATTGATGTTGACAAAAAATTTTATACACTTTATAACTCCCCCCCCCCCCCCCCCCCCAAAAAAAAAAAAAAATTATATGGACCTATCTCAAGAATTGTGGGGTGCAGCGCATTCAAAAGATGACCCCTATATTCAAACTGGTCATTTGACCTTGATCTTCAACTCGGAATAAAAAAATGTTACTGTTCAAAATATGTGCCCCACATGCAGCTGGCCATATATAGTTTGTTTGTTCAAACTGGGTTATTTTAGAGTTACTGATGAAAAACAATAAGCTTGGACAAGCCCAAACTCCATAATTACTGGGTCACAGTGACCCAAAAAGTAGGTCACCAAGTACAGTTTTATGTATTATGTAATCTCGTGCAATTTTGTTATGGCGGCTCATTTCTCTTTGCCATAGATGTCCAAACTACACCAGGCCATTACAAAATCACCTTTTTAAATTTACAGGCATGGTGACCTCACAAAACTAGGTAAGTCACTGATATTACATAACATTCTACCTTTGGCCATGGTCTATATATCCTATAAATTTGGCAAGTGTAACCCAATCACTTTTCCAAATATGGAATTTTACGTCTTAAAACACATTTTGGCTCATAATTTCCATTAAATTATAGGTGGTACCACTAGGATCATTCAATTATACTTTAAACTCCTGCACAATCCCACCAAAGTTGGTGAAGATGCATTCAAAATTAAAGATGCTACAGTGTTCACAAGATTTGCACATTTTAACCTGTATATCACATAATATTGTAGGTGGTGCCACCAATATCAAAAGGAACCTAGATTTTCATACATCCTATATGTCCTGAAAGTTATAGTGGGCTAACTTCAAAACATTTAAAGTTATCACACTCACAAACCAAAAGTTTACAGGTGTCTCTAGTATGATACACTTATGTAGAAAAACATGACCCATATTCATAAATATCAAACCCAAACCCAACAAGGACAGCAAAAGATTCCAGAGTTACCACAGCATCAACATTCATCTTCCAATACCAATGTGAAGAAACAAATTTCACTCTTGACTTGAGACAGGCAGTCACCCACAAAAGGCAACTGGTGGTTTTAAAATGGTCCTCTCAACCTTTGAAATATTCTTCATTAGACAGACTATAGTGCTTCCAATATGTATGGACGGACGGATGGACATGAGTGATGCTATAAGCTCTGCGACCTTTGGTCAGTAGAGCTAAAAACGATATTTTCAACCATCTGAGACTACAGCCGATGTGGCCACAAATGGTTTTTTAGCTCTGCTGACTTGTCAGTCAGCAGCGCTTATAGAATCCGTTTGCGTCCGCCGTCCGTCTGTCGTTAAGACTTTTTATATTTTCAACTTCTCCTCAGACCGCTACACAGAATGTTTTGATTTTGCACATGGATGATCCCCAGGTGAACCTCTACCAAGTTTGCAAAGGAGATGATGATGCAATAATTTTTCTATTTTTTATGAATTTTTTAATTTATTTTTTGAAAAAAATTAAAATTTCTTCATCTTAAGAACTACAAAGCCAATTGCTTTGATATTGCACATAGGGTCACCTGGGGTCAACTAGTTCTTATTTTGGCCACCAGGTGGCCCTGTGATTTTTTCCTATTTTTTTTTTTTTAATTATTGCCTGTTAAGGCTATTTTCGATTTCTTCTCCAGAACGGCTGAACAGAATTGCTTAAAATTTTATCAAAATATAGTTGGACATTAGACAATGAAAGTTTGCGAAGATAATATGGAAATGTTAATTTTAGGCAAAGTTATGGTATATCAAACTTCGCAACTGTAAGGAAGTGCTGCAGCTGTATATATATATATATATATATATATATATATATATATATATATATATATATATATATATATATATATATATATATATATACATATATGGCAAAACAGTGCAAATATAACACTATTGTATTTACCCTTTTGACTTCTTCTCAAATACCGCTGTATGGAATGTTTTAATTTTGCACATGGATGTTGCCCAGGTGAACCTCTACCAAGTTTGTGAAGGAGATGTTGATGCAATAATTTTTCTATTTTTAATAAATTTTTAAATATATTTTTTGAAAAAAAATAAAATTTCTTCATCTCAAGAACTACCCGGCCAATTGCTTTGATATTGAATATAGGGTCACCTGGGGTCAACTAGTTCTCATTTTGGCCTCCAGGTGGCGCTGCGATTTTTTCCCTATTTTTAATGCACTTTTGCGTGTTAAGGCTATTTTTGACTTCTTCTCCAGAACAGCATGATAGAATTGCTTAAAATTTTATCAAAATATAGTTGGACATTAGAGAATGAAAGTTTGTGAAAATAATGTGGATATGTTAATTTTTGACAAAGTTATACGATATCAGACTTTGTGACTGTAAGTGAGTGCTGCCACTGTACACCGGCAGCCATTGAAACAGCAAGGTATGTCAATTGATAATACATGTACTACCATCAGCAGAGCTTAAAGAATCCGTTTGCGTCCGTCGTCCGTCCGTCCTTCAGCAAAATTTATTTTAAGGACAAACTTTGCTACCAATCTACATACATGTATATAGCTGTCCAAATCTAGACTGCAGTCCATGTGTTCTAATACTGTAAAAGCAGATCCCAGTCAGCAGAGCACAGGATCATCATGTTTTTTTTTACTTTTTAGCATACGTGACCAGTCCTAAAAGCTATGTCCATAGCTTGTCGCGTCTGTGACAGAGTTTTTTGTCCTAAAAAATCTGTAGTTAGCATAGAAAAATTTTCAAACTTGTGTGAATATGTTCACAATACTTCATTTTTTGCTGTACATATCGAGGCAATTGGTAAATTTAACAAAAAGTTTAAAATTTGCAGTGATTTCAAATTTCCAAAATGTCTCATCCATGACAAACTGTTATCATGGAATGCCCCACTGATGCTGATAATAAACGGATATTTTATAGGACCACGACCTAATTGTTAATAGCTTGTAAAATAAGCAAGCTGTGGAAATGCATCACATGTGGTATCAGTCATTTCAAACAAATTACTGAAGAATAAATATATGCAATGTTATATATGTATCAAGCACTACAAACACTGGTGTCCCCGCGACTGCCACTGGGGGACCACTATTGGTTAGGACTGCACCAGATTCAGAGTTAACATGCTTAAAGACGTTCGGTACACCGCGTTATGCGCAACCATTTATGGTCCAATGCCTCTATGCAGTTAGAGCTGGTATTTGTCGATACCTGCACTAGCTGCTGTTCGCTTTTCCTATTTTGCACAGTTCCGTTCCAGAAATATGGATTGTTTACGAAGAGTGAAAAGGAAAAAGAATGGGCGGTTTGTTAACAAATGCCAAAACAAAGGACTAAATACTTTAAAACAACGCAGAATACGTCGAAACACGACAGTGGTAGACCAAAACGCATGTACACAATCAGCGAACGCTGACCAAGCCACCGTCGAAAGTGCCACGCCCACCCCCCAAATGCCACATGTACATGTAAACACTGACAGTTATAACTGGGACGAAGGTCGCAAAATAGTGGAACTAAGTGTACTAGCCGATAATCTTGTATGCAAGGAATGTAAAAAAAAACATTGTCCCTAAAAAACACAGAATCAGAAAAACGATATGGCTTGGCCAGTGTACTGTCCATTTCTTGTAAATGTGGTACGATAAACGCTGTCCCAACGTGAAAAAAACAACAACAGAGTAATACCCCAGCGTCAAAAGGTGGCACAGGCATATTTGATAATGTGCTACCTGTGCTACCATTCGACACTGTATTAAGGCAACTATAATTTTGATATTCTTATATTTACCTCTTTTTTCCACATTGCTGTATTGCACTATGGAGAGAATCTTAAAATGTTTGCCTCTTCTAAGTAAAACTATGAAAGTTTATATTATGACTGGAATATAAAATTAACGACGTACTGCCGTTCATTTGAGCTACATACATGTATATTGATATGGTATCGAAGTGAGACAATGAATGGATACCTTTACCTATGAACTTAGAACAAATTAAGTCAACATGCATGAATTCTTTGTACAATTGCAGAAAAAATAGCACCGTATGATACTTTTTTTTGTTAATCAATGAAATCAGTACATATTTTGGAAACCCCCTACAATTTTTCAGCGGTTTGTAAATATTTTTTCTATTTCAAATTTACAAAATACTGTGAGCACTTATACATTTTTGCAAGACGAGATGAATTTAAAGTCACATTCCAGCATGTTTTTTCCACATATTTGTTATTAAAAGGCTTGATATACATTGCAAACACTCATATCGAGGAACTTTATGCATAGTTATGCATCCTTAATTTGTTTTTTGCTTTTACCCACATATATAATGGCTGCTATCAAATTTCTGTAGTCCTCACATGTATCGCCACCTAGCGACAAAAGTAGCACCGTGACATGCCAATTTTTTGCTTGCATTTTGTTTCAAATGCCAATATCTTTGTTCACACCAAAAACCAGAGATTTCTAAATTCTTTTGACCAGTGTACCGAACGTCTTTAAGGGGCTAGCAGTACACTTTGGCACTTTCATGTAGAAATACGTACCTAATTATTTCATTCATTTTTCATGCAAGTCTATCAAAAGCATACAATACTTTTGGAAAGAAAACATTTGTTTACATTTAAATTTAGTATTGAATTTGAGGCCTTACCATTTCAATTATTTCAATTTAATTTTAATTAAAATTTGCAAATTTACAGAGAATAAAATTTAGCATGTTCAAAAATTAACATATACAAATTAGCTTGTAAGATCAAATTTAAGCTACCACCTGTGTCTAAAATACTGTATCTCAGATTTTTTGAAAAGGGCTGAGGTTTTTTATCGATCATTGAAATTTTAAAAATTTTGAATAAAATTTAAAAAGCTTTAAAATTCGAACTAAAACCATTATGAAAGCCTTGATACAGTTTTGTAGCCAACAATATGCTCTGTCTTTTTTTTGGGGGGGGGGGCATTCCATGGTATTTGTTTTGTTATGGATGTGACATTCAGACACTTTAGAGCTGTATTTTAAACAAACAAGAATACAGCAGTAAAAACTCTACATCTATAGGGTACTTGTTCTTTATAAAATAACAAGACATTCATTCCGTCTTTCATATTTTTGTTAATATATGAAAAACAATGTGTGTTATGGACGTGACGCCATTGTGACATGGATTTTTCAAATTCAAGTTCAGTCTCAAAACTCTGTTCTGTTAAATATCCCAGATTAATATCTATACCTGATCTCATTATGAAAATTAGTCTACTTTGCAATGCCATACAGCAAAAATGAGCAAGAGGTTTGTTATCTTAAAAATAGGAGATACTATTGATAAAAGCATTGTTATGGACATGACATTTTGTCACAGTTATAATTTCACTTAAAAAAAACAAACTAGAAAAGACAGTACAAGTGCAACACTTATTCATAATTTGAACCACATAATGGTTACTAGGCATGGCAAAGAGGAACTGACAAGAAATCATGTTTTTCAACTAATAAAAGAAAGCTGCATTGCTCTAAATGTCATATTGTGAAGAATAATGCAGACAATCTTGCCAACCTTTTCCTTCTCAAACTTAGCGGACTCATTTTTCTGTTCTTCTCTGAACCTGTGCTGTCTCACAGCATTTGAAAGGGCCATGATGACTTGAGTGAGTGGAAGTCTGATCTGATACTGGCTAGTGAATGAGAGTACAGTGGTTCCCCTCTTCTAAGGCCACCCCAAATGCAGCCAAAAAGTGGCCTTATCAGACGGGTGGCCTCTCTCGAGGGGGAGAATATAATGGAAATACCATAATTTCTGCACAAGAATGCTGGCCTTTCAAGAGGGGTGGTTCTGTTGAGAGGGGCCTTACAAGACGGGACCACTGTATTATGACCATTTACCTGTTAGACATATTTGTAAGACAACAGCAAGGGGATTTAGTATTTTTCTGGAACACATTGTCCAGTAGGTTCTGGATTAAAAGTAAAAAGCACTGTTTAATACCAGTTTACCTCAACACCCGCAAAACTGTATGATCAAATGAAACAAAGCTGATAGATAGCATTTCCCATGGCCTTCCATGGGGGCCCCTATGGGAAATGCTTATGCCGTAGAGGTGGAGATAGGGAGCGTGAGGGAAAGGTTTTTTGTTTTTAAGAAAGTACAAGCGATGAGTGTAGGGGGATATACCCAGCACCAGGGGCCCACCACAACAGTGAGAAAGTGGGCGGTGGACCCTCAGCTCTGGTCCTGGAAAACATGCAGCACAAGCTGATGAGAAAATTTTTGATAACCATTGTTTCCTCCACCTTATCCCCTCTTTTTTCCTCCTCCCTTTCTAGGCCACCTGTGTCACACAGGACTGCGACAGAAAAGCGAAGAGCCACAGGATTATTATTATTATTAGCACATTAATTTTTTTAGCAGTATTTCATGATGAACTCAGGCTGCTGTGCTGTTCAACAGTTTATCGGAAAACCTTAAGCTTACATGTATGAAGAAGGTGACGGAAGGTGTAAACTGACAAAACATGCAAAAGGCATTGCTGTTGTTTTACCCCTTTGGGTTTGACACCCAGCTGATCCCATTGTACTCAAGCACCAGTGTATTGGGGCAGTGTGAGAATTCGGTGTGACAACTATTAAAGCTCCAGCATGTCCCCTTCAAGTGCACAAATTTATTCAGCAATTAATGTATACTGCATTTATGAAAGGGCAGAACAAGGTTCAGGACTCAGTTTTGAACAGATATGAAACAAAGGGCACTGGCTTCAAATCAAGCCAGGGTAGCTCTGACTATGTCACATCCATAACAGCAAAAAAATGCTGAATTTTTATCAATTGGTAGAACTTTCCCCAAATTTAACTACATGTGTTACTTATGGGAAAAATAAAGTAAGAGAATATATTTTTTTTTCAAAAGATGGTTCAGCACTTTTTAAGAAAAAAAAATTGTGCTAAAAATTGTTATGGATGTGACACAACTGATTATATTAAGCCAGTAATATATCAGTTAAACATGATTCTTCTAATTTTTAATGTTAAAATCATCAAAACACTTGGGGAATTATGTCTATTCAGAAAAAGTAACATTTTGTACGTTAAAAAAAAAACTGAAAAAAAAAGAAATGTCACATCCATAACACAAAATTCCCATTTTCTCCCTAAAAACACCTATAAAATCACTCATTTTAAATTTTTAGGTGTAAATTTTACATTTTCATGATCTGTGAGAAGCACTCTTTCAGAAAATGTAGAACTTTGAATACTATCTTCCAATTTAAAATTTAAGGTTCATGTCACAAATACCACAGAATGCCCCTTTGATCAAAACCAAATGTTTGTCTGGAAATAAGTTTGTGCTATTTTTTTGTTTATACTGAAAATATGAAAAATTTAATTGTAATTTGAAAACTAATTAAGATTTAATGACCGTACAGTTGGGCCAAATCCGAAAATCGTCAACCAGAAGGTTAAAATTAGGATTTCATTTAAATTCATTTACTTTATTCCCATTAAGTAATGTATATTCTCGAGTTGCAATTACCATAAACACTTTATTAACTGGGCTTAGTCCTCACTGAAAAAGTAGCTCAACGTTGAAAAATGGCACAAATAGTGCGCGACGGACGGAATTCTTCTGAATGAAAATTATAAAAAATGACAGAAAATCTATTTTAAAACTAGAACAGACTGATTTTTTTACAACAGAAAATCAAATGTCTCCCGGTGGAACACTTACGTCTCTGAATAAGCTACAGGTGATAACAAATTACAAATGACCAAGTTTGCTTGAAAATTACAATCCTATTTTAGCTCTCACCTAGATACATTACTCTAGCAATTTTCATCAAGTTCTTCAAGACTTATTGCAGAGAAACCAATTTCACATAAGTGACCCTGTGACCTTGAAAATTAGGTCAAGGTCACCCAAATACAATCCCAACTTTGGTCTTACCAAGATACATAATCCTACCAAGTTTCATCAAATTCCATCCTGTTCTTCATGACTTATCGAACGGAAACCAATTTCAGATAAGTGACCCTGTGACCTTGAGAATTCACTCAAAGGTCATTCAAATACAGTCCCAACCTAGATCTGGCCAAGATACATAATCCTACCAAGTTTCATCAAATTCCATCAAGTTCTTCAAGACTAATTGCATAGAAACCAATTTCCTATGTGACCCTGTGACCTTGAAAATTAGGTCAAGGTCATCCAAATACAATTCCAACCTAGGTCTTGCCCAGATACATAATCCTACCAAGTTTCATCAAATTCCATCCTGTTCTTCATGACTTATCGAACGGAAACCAATTTCACATAAGTGACCCTGTGACCTTGAGAATTCGCTCAAGGTCATCCAAATACAATCCCAACCTAGGTCTTGCCAAGATACATAATCCTACTAAGTTTCATCAAATTCCATTAAGTTCTTCACAACTAATCGAACGAAAACCAATTTCACATAAGTGACCCTGTGACCTTGAGAATTCGCTGAAGGTCATCCAAATACAATCCCAACCTAGGTCTTGCCCAGATACATAATCCTACTAAGTTTCATCAAATTCCATCAAGTTCTTCATGACTTATCGAATGGAAACCAAGTGTTGAAGAAGAAGAAGAAGAAGAAGAAGAAGCGGAAGAAATGGGCACTAAAACAATATGTCCCCCGGCTTCCACCGGGAGACATAAATAGTATATTTTTTCTTATTAGAAGTCTGAAGAAAATAATAATCAGTTTTGGAAACCAATTATGTCATTTTTTTAAAAACATGTTTGAAAAGAATTGTAAAAATTCCGTCCGTTGCATTTTTGCCATAATTTTTAAAACTTTTAGATACTTATTTATGATATGAAAGTAGCTGTTTGGGAATATTTTTATGATCGATATAAATGCACATTGTGACGGACGGAATACTTCATGCAAAATTTTTATTTTCCCTTAAAGATCATTTAAAAAACGTATATAAAAGATAATAGCATATAAATGAACAGCCAAAACTACACAGTAGGAACATAAAGTTCTGTGCACTGTTTGAAGCAGGTGCAAATAATTTCAACTGGTATCTCATGTCATGTTCAAATGGTTGGTTATCAAGATTATTAATGCTGGAAAAAGTGTAACAACTGACAAGACTGAATAAATATAAACAGTGCCATGTAAAGTATTTAGTGGGATCTCGATGTAAGTCCTGCTAGAGGATTGTGTATACTCTACATGGACAGAATGTGAATTTCTGTAAACAATTGTATAAGAAGAAGAAAATGAAGAGACAACAAAACAAAAAGTTAGCGGGATCTCAATGTAAGTCCTGCTAGGGGATTATGAATAATATGGACAGAATTTGGATTTCTGTAAACAATTGTATGAAAAGAAAATTAAAAAGAAAGCAAAATAAAAAAAAGCTCAAAAATCCCACCAAAAAGCACCCCCATGCCTTCACAAAGACTGAAGGCTTATTGAAGGGCTCACTCCAATGTGTCACTTGTCAAGGGGTCAGGGACCAAACCAAGTTCACCATAAAGTTGATGCTAGTTTGCTGGCAATTTGTAGTGGATACACCTGTCGTACTTTGTGTTATTCATGCTTTGGTCCCTGACCCCCAGATGTCACATGGGTTGAACACCCTATATTTGAGAGATGGAGTCCCCAGATGTGCCCAGCTGCAAAAGTTTCCATCCGTCACACAATTTTATTCCAGCCAACTAAACCAGGGATCTTACCATAAATCGTGAATGATGCAAAAAATAACTATGGTACCTTGTTTTAAATGTTAAGATACGTGACATTTTTGATCTACAAATATGAAATTTTTGTAACTATTCACTGTCCATCACATTTTTAGATTTTCCGTCCGTCGCTTTTTTATTTGTGCAATTTTACAAACAAAATTGTGTCCTATTAGATAAGTTTTTTATATTTTGAGACAGGGCCAAAGCTCCACTTTAAAAATAACAAAGGTATGTAAGTGGTCTTGTTAAATCTTCACAGAGTTCCTTGACATTGTAAACTAAGACAAGGACACCACTATCTATCAATTCGTACGTCACATCACTGTTTTTCAAGCTGATACACAATTGACCTCTAGACACATGTAATTCTGATTTTTAAAATATAATAACCACTGTTAGAAGTTCCGAAAAGTCATTTATATGTTGTTCAGTGGGGCTTGTAAGAAAAGAGAGACTTGTAAAGTAGCGAATTCTGTCTGTTGCAGAAATGACTATTTTGGATTTGGCCCAGTTACAAAAGGTTTATTGCTGGTTTTACATTTATCAAGATGTCTTTTTTCATAAAATATTAGTTTCTTATGGGTCAAATGAAAATTGTAGAATACACAATACAATATTCAACAAAAACTAGCATTTTCTAATTTTATTGTTGTAAAGTGTACCAGCCGCTTAACAAAAGAAATAAAAGTACTCTGATGAACACGCTTTCTTCCAAGCTCGCTTTAAAAATGAGTTTATGTCTGTCACATTCATGCGTAAGAAGTCTCGACATGTAGAAAGGAGCAAATTATAATTTGAGCATGACGGCTAGCACGGTGAAAACCATGTTGTTATTTTTGGGGGATAGATTGTCAGATACAGAGAAAACCATAACTTGTTTGAGATTACGAGGGCTTTAAAATGAAAATTAAGGTCCACCAAAGTGTGTTAGATTGCACCATTTGCATTATTTTTTTCTAACCGGTCCTCAAGATGATACAGGTTTTCAGAACCACGACTTAGATTTAAACTTTCATAATGGACCAGCAGTTTTCCATAACCAGCCAACCAGTCCTTCACAAAACTATTGGTTCTCTCCAAGTTCTCACAACCAACAAGCGGTTCTCACCAAAAAAAAAAAAAACAAAAACAAAAAAAAAACAGCGGTTCTGAACACTCATCAATTGGTCCTCCTATTACATCACCAGCATATAAAATTTTAGATCTTAAAACACATTTTGGCTCATGATTTCTGTCAAATTATGGGTGGTGCCACTAGTATCACTGGCAACTTAGACTTTGACCTCCCCCACAATCCTGAAGATCCATTCAAAATTAAAGATGCTAGAGTGTTCACAAGATTCTAATATTTTGACCCCTATAGTGCATAATATTGTAGGTGGCGCCACCAATATCAAAAGGGACCTGGAATTTCATACATCCTATAAGTCCTGAAAGTTATACATGTATTGGGCAACATCAAAACTTTTTAAGTTATCGCACTCACAAACCAAGAGTTTATGGATGGCCATGAGTGATGCTATAAGCTTTGCAACCTTTGGTCAGCAGAGCTAAAAATGTGAATGTAACTTGTAAGTATATTGGGGCAAACACACTTCACTGGGTTTTGGTAAATGTGGCCATATGCCACTGTGGCCAGACGTGGCCACATTTTTGGACCGGTCTTTTTAGTATCTTTCCTGTTTATAATATTTTTTTACCATGCGTTTGGCCACATTTGCAAAAACCCTGTGTAATGGGTTTTCGCCAATATTTACAATGCTTCATGATGGCAAGCAATAGTGAATACGCAAAGCCTTTTAGAAAAATCAATATTTACTTAAACTCGCCGGCCAGTAACATATATTCAGTTATTTATTAAAACAAATTTGTATGGATCAAGAAAACAATATATTTGTGATGCATGGCCTCAAACTGATTGCACAGCCTGAGATACATCAGATCCTAGAAAGAAATCAATCTCAAGCACAACAATGTCAACATAAATGTTGCAAGAACTCTTAGTCTTATAAGTTATATTATGTTCATACCTTGTTCTGCTACTTCAAGTGGTTTTTCTTCTTTTTGCCCATCTTTTTCTTCTGCTTTATCAGAATCTGACTTTTTTCTTTTTCTGAGCTCTGTTTCACCTTCTTTCTTGTTGTCACATGAGCTGTCATTTTTATTTTCTGTGTTTTCAGAGTGACCATGTCCCTGGCTGTGACTATGTCCATGTCCACCTTTTATATATCTTACAAATTTCTCAACCATGAGGAAGACCACAATGCCGGCCAGTACCCAAAGACCCACACCCATCTCATGACTATGGTCATGGTCACCTGCCCCACCATGTGAGTGACTATGACTGTGACTGTGTCCATGACCGTCTCCAGCATGGGAATGCGGAGCTATAGCATGTGGAATTAAATGGAGGAATGCATCTCCAAGAAGACCACCCGATGCAAAGCTCAGCAATATTTTCAGGAAAGGTTCGTGCTCTCGTGTATTGTCAAGTGGGATCACCAGTAAAATAAACACTGGTGCAAGACTAACCATTGCGGTAGAGCCGAGAGCCTGAAGCCAAAGCATCATACCGGTGTCCCTCTTTGATTTGCTTGCTTTTGTCGCGCTCCCGGTTATGGGTACTGTGTGACTATGACCATGATCATGAGTATGTGCGTCGTCATGACTGTGACTATGACCATGTGTATCATCTTGTACGTGGTCATGAGCGTGACCGGGTTCCTCTCGGGGTTCGTGTGAATGCCCGTGTCCATGAAGGTCTTCATATTCGTCTGGACGAGCGAACTCGCCATCTGAGCCGTCATCTGCATCAGATGGTGGCGTGTTCGCTGCTCGGGAATACTTGAAGTGCGCTGGTTCATCGTGAGAATGCCCGTGATGATGTGCATGGTCATGATCGTGTGAGTGTCCGTGACACTTTGCAGCAAAGAGACAAAGCAATACCGCGAAAACATACATGATTCCTGCTCTCACCCGGCAACTCCTGTGCGCTGCCATGATTCCAGTTCACAACGAGGCTGATGTACGTGGCCTTCCAGAACGGTGTCACACGATTATATCACTTAATAAATTTTCCCCATTATATTCCCATCAACTTGAATGATGGTATGCAGGTATGCAGTTGCACATTTTCATTTCCACAGCAACTGATAGTTTAGGCCTGTGCGTTTCCATAAGCCTGGTATGTAAAGTGGCAAAATGAACTTATTTTACTTTATTAGCAGTCTCGTTTGTCCATATAAGGTTTATATATATATACAGACAGGTAGGTAGGCAGGTAGGTAGATAGGAAGGGAGGGAGAGAGAGAGAGAGAGAGAGAGAGAGAGAGAGAGAGAGAGAGAGAGAGAGAGAGAGAGAGATAGGAAGGGAGAGAGAGAGAGAGAGAGAGAGATAGGAAGGGAGAGAGAGAGAGAGAGAGAGAGAGAGAGAGAGAGAGAGAGAGAGAGAGAGAGAGAGAGAGAGAGAGAGGGGGGGTTTCTCGGCATGCAGTTTTTGGTTATTTGATATCTTCATTTATTAACCCCTCCCCCCCCAAAAAAAAATGGGGCTCGGGTATTGCCGAAAATTTGGCAAATCCAAGATGACCACCCTTGTAACATAAGAATTGATTGCATAAATAGTTCCTCTAGAAGGTATTGCAATCATTTACAATGCTCAGCACCCCCGGCTGAGATGATTGCCGTGGGGGTCCGAGAAGTTAGTTACACAAATCGCGGCACTAAATAAACAAACTTTGAAAAAAGGGCGCTATCTAGTTTAAAAAAATGTGTTGTATGTAGTTAAAAAACTTTGCACGAGCACATTAATAAATATATTTACACTCGTTTTTCCATTGCACTGTTGACAAATTTCACCACCGGTTTGATGATAAAATGGTTCCCATTGTTGCAAGTCA
The DNA here is from genome assembly GCA_964020975.1 of Hermodice carunculata. NCBI lineage: Eukaryota > Metazoa > Annelida > Polychaeta > Eunicida > Amphinomidae > Hermodice > Hermodice carunculata. The sequence goes on along the minus strand of OZ026625.1, from coordinate 719,460 downwards.
TCAGAAAAAGAAATTATCCATGTTTGAGAGCGAGTTGTTTTGCATAGTAGTTCTTTATTTAATTTTGGTACAATACAAAGAAATACAAACACTAGGTATCGACAAACATAAAAAATCAAGTTACAATCTGAAATAACTGTGTACATATTTGTGGTATCATAAGTCTACGAACATCAACTCTGAGTCAGAAAATATTGTTGAAAATTATAACCACTTTTTCTCAAATAAATCAATTTTTCTTGAGAATACAAATTATTGTGGCTCTACTGATATTTTGACCTTGAGGTATGCAATAAAATAAAATCTTCAAAAACTTGAAATAACAGTTTTGCAGATTCTCTGTCAGCCACAAAACAGGTGCTATCACCCGCTAATTGACTTATCTTCACGACAGTTTCACCAAATATTATACTTTTACATTTTCATTCAATCTAATCAATGCTGCTAGGGGTTCAACAGCTAAAACAAATAAAAAAGAGCGAGGAGCATTCTTGTCGGACACCACGAGATAGAGGGGGAAAATCTGATGTATAAACATTGTTGATAACGCAACTGTTAACATTGCAATAAATTATTTGGACCCATTTCCAAAGGGGTGCAGCAAAGTTAAGTGATGATGGTACTCTGTCTATGAAACTCCACTCTATAGTATCAAAAGCCTTTTCGAAATAAACTAGAAGTAACAGGCCTGATAAATTTCAACACGATACTTATAATACTGAATTATATCTAAAATTAATCAAATGTTTTCCCCTATATATCGTCCTTTTACATATCCAGTTTGATCCTCATGAATGAAAAGAGGCAAAAACTTCTGTAACCTCATGACAAGAAATTTGGCTAAAATTTTGTAGTCAACATTTAGCAGTGATAGGGGTCGCCATTTTTTAAATTGCCTACTCTAGACCTAAATTTCTTTTGTATTAATGAGATTGTACCTCTGCGTTGATCTACTGACAACTCACCAAGTTGAAATGCATAATTTAAACTATCAAAGCCTAATTCCTGAATATCTAACCAGAAAAAAAAATGTAGAATTCGCAGTCAGACCATCTGTACCAAGGCTTTTAAAATTTTTAAATAAGTAAGGACTTTACTACATTCTTCTATTGTCAGTGAACTTTCACAAACTTTTTTTTCTGATCTTCAGTCAATTTTGGCAAATTGGGATTTTCTAAAAATTGTTGAACTTTTTCGTCACCGATTAATATTTCCCAATCTAAATTGCAAGAGGAGTATATTTTTTTTATAAAATATTTTCTCTTCTATCAAATTTATTCTAGGTTGGTAATTTCTAAATTATTTACAGATAAGGTTGTTATATATTTATGATTTTAAAGTTTCTTTTCTCTTGACCTAGAAATATTCTTTGCTTTTCTGCCCTATTTCGATCCGTCTTGCTCGAGATCCTAACATTTTTTTTTATTTTGGGGTTTCTCTATATTTCATTTGTGTGCTGTCTGTTGTATTGTTCGTACGAAGGTATCGATTGAAAGATTCATGTGCATATTATTTCAGAAATGCCACCTGGGTTAAGGTGTACATTATCAGATACGGTGGGAACACATGTCACTTATTTTATCCTTACCTGTCTAAGGTTTGTTTTACTGTTTCATCCCACATCAACCAAGAGCTTTGGTTGCTTGAGAACATGTTTTTGTTGTCTTGGCACCTCCATGTATAATACTTTTAAAGTTATTCAAGATTTAAATTTCGTGTATTCATCTTATTTGCATAAATGAAAATTGCACAATTTTTGATCATGGTTCATTGGATGCGGCTATGTTACAAACCCATACATTGAAGTTAGAATGGCACCTCTTTCTTCAATAATTTTGGAGATATTCAATTTTAATTTTTTTCAGTGTCCCTAATCAGCATAATTTGAAAGTCTTTCAGTTAATGTCCCTTATGTTGACAGGTGTGTCAAACGTATATATATATATATATATATATGTATGTATGTGTATATATATATATATATATATATATATATATATATATATATATATATATATATATATATATATATATATATATATATATATATGCCCATTGAAATTTTGTGTCTATCTGCAATAGTGTGAAAGATAATGGAGCTTTTTAATTTTTGATTGCCCCTAATTTGCATAATTTTCAACATCATGACTGTTCCAACCCAAGTGCACAATTTCTTTGGTAGGTCAGTCACCTGGCAAGTTTGGCGGTTTTTGATATATAGTGTCTGAGAAAAATTCCGTACAATTTTGGTCGTAAAGAAAGAAAATAGAAAGAATTCTTGGAAAAACAAAGTATCTGGGTTTCTATGCAGACATAATTATGGGGTACCCCAAAGAGGATCTGGTCAGGTAGCAAGTGAGAGAGAGATTGTTGCTTCAGTGGACATCAAAGTGGAATGCTTGCCTGTGCAGATAATGGCTGCTATATGGCCCAATTACAGGCCAGCTATATTTGAAAACATAGCTTCTGCCACCATTTTGCCACCGCACCAGGACTACATAACCTGCATTATGCCCACCTCTTGGCATCTTAGTCGTTGTAAGAGAAGAAGTTACCCTTTCAGTTAAAACACATATTTACTTCATCGAGTCAATATTTGATGAGAAAACAACTTCAGAAGTTCATGCTTTTGGGATGTTTTCAACAGCCATTACTCGATGCTAAAACTGACTCCTGGTCAAAACGTACCCTGGTCAGAACGTACCTCCGTCAAAACGTACCCTGGTCAAATCGTACCCCCGTCAAAACGTACCTTTGACTCATCAAAATGTACCCAGATCAAAAAGTTCTCAAGGCAAAACGTACAAAGGTCAAAACGTAACAAGGTCAAAACGTATCCAGGTCAACCCGTACCTACTTTCAACAACATTACTCCATTCTTGTAAGTTCCCTTTTTATTACGTAATACTGGATGCATTGTAAAAGTTTTTGCTTGTGTGTGTGTGTGTGTGTTTTATACCACACCATTGTGCTTGTTCATTTCAAAAAAAAAAAAAACCTTGTCGAGGATTCCGATTTTCCAGAGTTCGCAGCTCTGATACTGATAGTTGGACTTCCACTGGACATGTATATTGTCCTGTCGCAAATACCATGTCCTTGGTCATTTTTACCGGCTGCATATATTTTCATCTTGTGAGTCATTGTATCTCATTGTTTCATAGTACCTGTGGCGAAAAATAGGTGGTGCTTAATTGGGCGTAAATGTTATATTGTTTAGGCCTTGTATACATCAGTGTGTTTACTGTCGACTCAAATAAAGATTATATTATACATCAGTATACATGTACTGTCGACTTGACATAAAGATTTTATTACATAAACACCAAGACAGGCAGGTATGAACATATATTGTTCGCGTCGTTCAAAACTGTTGTGTTTGAAAGGGATCACACAGTCAATGATATATTTTTTTCCTGAGCGGATATAAGAATTGTGGCCTTTAATATAAAGTACACGAATACTCAGTTGGAATTAGCTAGTCGGAGATACCATCAAAATACTAGGAATAATCTACTTGCAAACGTGTAAAGAAAGTTACGATTGCCAACATAACACGAATGTCATGATTAACTCAAATCAATTTCTTTGAAGAAGTTTCTCATAGATAAAACAAATGTTATACACAGGATGGCAACCACTACCTACTGCGTCTACCATCCTTCAGTGCATGGTTTGGTTATCCGCCCATTGCTGTCCATGTTTAGACTCCATGTTTAGACATGCAAGAAACGATAAAAAGCCAACATCAGAAAACAATGAGCAAAAGGAGCCGATCTCCCGACATCTTGATGTGATCTCCACAACTTTCTACAAGTACCTGTAGTTGTGTCATTCAAGACAGAAGAGATGATGATGACTATGATGATGATGATGATGATGATGATGATGATGATGATGATGATGATGATGATTAAACGTATTATTAATTTCCCGGCTGAGTAATTGGTATATCCTAGTTCATATTAATCGTCAATACGATGTACGATACATGCCCTATGTTATCATGTGTTTTTATCTCGCTGTATTTTGAGACAATTTTATCCAATATTGGTATCTTTTAGATAAATCATTACAAAATTATAAAGTTTTCTTTCATATGCATTGCCAGAATAGCGAAATTTTAACCAGATACCCACTGATTTGGCCATAACTGCCAACAGGGAAGTATGTGAGATTCGCGAATCGGGATGGCAGCTTACAAGCAAATATCACCAGAACTGAACGATGTGATATTATCTATTATCTGGTTACTAGGTACACAACTGGTTGTCAGAAACATATGTATATATATATTGATGAATATTTCTCTGCTTTATTTTTATGTCTCGGTGCAAACCCAGACATTTTGTTTTTTCTTTCTTTCTTTCTTTCTTTCTTTCTTTCTTTCTTTCTTTCTTTCTTTCTTTCTTTCTTTCTTTCTTTCTTTCTTTCTTTCTTTCTTCTTTCTCTCTCTCTCTCTTCTCTTTCTTTCTTTCTTTCTTTCTTTCTTTCTTTCTTTCTTTCTTTCTTTAAGACCAGATTTGTCCGGAGTTTTTCTCAGACCCTACTATTCCGAAAACCACCAAACTTGCCATGGTGAATGACCCACCAGTGAAATTAGGCACCTGACTTGGAATAGTCAGGATGATTAGAATTATGCAAATGGGGGTCAATTAAAATTTTAAAAGCTCCATATCTTCTAAACTATTGGAGATAGACACAAAATTCTAACTTACACATATAGGTTTGAGGCAACTGGCAAATCCAATAGCATACAAACAAACTTGTGGAATTTTAATGTATGCTAAATTCAACAAATTTCTGCCCAATCCACATACAGTCCTTGAACTATTGCTGTATCACCTATTGCTTGACCTCCATGGAGCCAGGCAACCATTTTGTATTCGTAATTAATTAGCTTGAACCTGTCTTACAGGCAGCTTTCTATCGATGCATGCTAGATATATGCTTTGGAAGGTTTGGGTTTTGTAGTAAATTGGGGGGGGGGGGGGCAGGGGCCGGGGCGGGGGCGGGACTCCCAACAACTGTGTGAAGAGGCTCTCAATAAAATACAGAGTATCACTTTCTGTTCATGCAGGAACAGATTGACTCCATGCTGCCATATGTACCAGGCAGGCTATAGTTTCCACTAGTGCAGAACAGACCTGTCAATGCACCATGACCGACATTTGTGTCCTGGCTGGCCTGTTTTTGCCTGAGGCAATGTCAGTCTGCTGTCTTATCAGTCCCAAGGGATCAGAGGGGATGGACTTCTAGGCAGAACAAGCCTGAGTGTACCCTCTGTTAAAAACAGACAACATACAGAGCTGAGTCGGCCTTATCAAGGAAATGCAAATATTTGTGTCATCTCAGTGGACACTTTCCTGTCTTTGTTTTCTTGTAACCGATGAGATAAAGCCTGTTCTTCATAGCCAATACTGAGACAGTATAGTTTTGTCTTGGTTCACAGGTACATGTTCATGTAGTTTCTTGACAGCTTCTGTTAAAATTTGTTTATGTGATAAAGGAAGAAGGACAGTTTTGTATTGCAAGTATACACATCACCTTGAATTATAATATGTATACACTGTATATATATATATATATATATATATATATATATATATATATATATATATATATATATATATATATATATATATATGTGCATGTATGAATAATGTACATATACATGCACACATGCTCATCCATAATGCCCGGAAGGGCTGACCCTCTCAGGAGTGGGCACTTTTCTCTGGTCCCATGGGTGACTTTTCTCTGGTCCCAAGGGTGCCCAGTTTAGAGAGGTTTCACTGTATCAGTAAACATTGGAATTCTCTTTCTTTCTTTCTTTCTTTCTTTCTTTCTTTCTTTCTTTCTTTCTTTCTTTCTTTCTTTCTTTCTTTCTTTCTTTCTTTCTTTCTTTCTTTCTTTCTTTCTTTCTTTCTTTCTTTCTTTCTTTCTTTCTTACTTTCTTTCTTCTTCACAACCAAGTTGGTCTGGAGATTTTCTCAACACTATCATTCCCAATACCACCAAACTTCCTATGCTGACTGACCTAACCAGTGAAATTGTGCATCTCATTTGGAATAGCCACGATGTTTAAAAGTATGCAGATTTAGGGGCAATTAAAACTTTAAAAGCACCATATCTTCCAAAATATTGCAGATATTCAAAAATTTCAATGTGCATATATAGGTTTGTGACAACTGCCAATATAATGGACAGCATAAGTTAAGTAGAATTTCACATTATGCTAATACGGGGCTTTGAAAAGTTTCAAAGTTGAATATCTCCAAAACTATTATACATAGACATACCATTTCAACTTCAATTTATGGGTTTGTGGCAAAGCGGCATCCAATGAACCATGAACCAAAGTTGTAGGATTTTAATTTATGCAAAGAAGACAAACATGCAAAATCTAAATCTTGAATAGCTTCAAAACTATTATAGATAGAGTTGCCATTCCTACTTCAATTTACGGGTTTATGACAAAGCCCCATCCAATGAACCATAAACCAAAGTCGTAGGCTTTCAACTTATGAAAATTGAGCAAATTCACAATATTTTAAAATGTTGTATAGCTTCAAAACTATTATAGATACCAGCTTCATTCAAAGTTCATTTTATAAGTTTGTGACAAGGCCACATCCAATGAACCAAGAACCAAAGTTGTATCATTTTACTTTATAAAAATTAGGCTTATTATTTTTGCCTTATACACGAAATTTAGATTGTTTAACAATGGCAAAGTGTAGCATTTCAAACTGGTCTCATTTTGAAGGCACCCAGACAGATTTGTAGTGAAGCAAATCTTCTTTTCTAGTTCTTTCTTTCTTTCTTTCTTTCTTTCTTTCTTTCTTTCTTTCTTTCTTTCTTTCTTTCTTTCTTTCTTTCTCTCTCTCTCTCTTTCTCTTTCTTTCTTTCTTTCTTTCTTTCTTTCTTTCTTTCTTTCTTTAAGACCAGATTTGTCCGGAGTTTTTCTCAGACCCTACTATTCCGAAAACCACCAAACTTGCCATGGTGAATGACCCACCAGTGAAATTAGGCACCTGACTTCGAATAGTCATGATATTGAAAATTATGCAAATTCTGGGCAATTAAAATTTTAAAGGCTTTATATCTTTAAAAATATTATAGATAGACACATAGTTCTAAGTTACACATATAGGTTTGAGACATCTGGCAAATCCAATAGCAGGCAAACAAAAGTTGGGGAATTTTAATGTATGCTAAATTCAGTGAATTTCCCAACAATCCACATTTTGACTAGGGCTTCTGTTGTACTGCATGTTATAAGCCTCCAATGTGCTAGGCAACCATTTTGCATTCATGGTACTTGAACCTGTCTCATAGGCAGCCTTCTAGCCATGTCTGCTGGGTTAATGGTTTCAAAGGTTTGGGTCTTATGGCAAATGGCAGGTAGGGGTGGGGGGATCTCCCAACAACTGTGTAATGAGGTTCTTAATAAAATACAGAGAGTTTCTTTCTGTTCATGCAAGAAACATATCTGATCCATGTTCACACTGATGCTGGACAGAGCTGTAAGTGCACCATGGCTGAGACTGACCAGTCAGAGTCCGCCTGAGGCTAGGAGTCTGGTGGGCTTATCAGTCCCAAGGGATCAGAGTGACTGGACTTCCAGGCAGAACAAGCCAGAGTGTACCCTCTCTTTAAAATAGACTACATACAGAGCTGAGTTTGCTGGACCTATCAAAGCCTGACTTATAGTCCTCAGTGACTGTTTTCACATTTTGGTGAATTTTGAAAAAGTGTCTGTTTTTGTGTCTTCTCAATGGACACTTTCATGTTTTTGTTTTCTTGTAACCAGTGAGATGAAGCCTGTTTTTCATAGCCAAAACTGAGTCAGTATAGTGCATGTCTCAGTTCACAGGTACATGTACATGTAGTTTTATGACAGCATCTGTCAAAATTTGTTTATGTACTAAAGGAAAAAAGGCAGTTTTGTATTGCTTGTATACACATCCCTCTGAGTTATAATATGTGTACACTGTACATGCACATATACTCATCAATACTGCCCAGAAGGCCTGACCCTCTCAGGAGTGTGCACTTTTCTCTGGTCGCGAACGTGCCTGTAGGTTTCACTGTACAGTGGTGCCTGCAATTTAAGACCACCTCTAATGCCAGACAAAAGTGGTTACATAGGACAGGTGGTCTTTCATCTCAGATACATTAACAAGGAAATAAAAGGCTAATGTCGTTCTTTCTTTTTCTTTCTTTCTTTCTTTCTTTCTTTCTTCCTTTCTTTCTTTCTTTCTTTCTTTCTTTTTTCTTTCTTTCTTTCTTTCTTTCTTTCTTTCTTTCTTCCTTTCTCTTTCTCTCTCTCTCTCTCTCTCTCTTTCTTTCTTTCTTTTTTTCTCTCTTTCTTTACGGCTAAGTTGATCTAGAGTTTTTTTCAGACACTGCTTTTCCAAAAATCACCAAACTTACCATGGCGGCTGACATAACCAGTGAAAATATACATCTCATTTAGAAAAGTCATGATGTTTAAAGTAATGCACATTTTAGAGGCACCAAAAATTTTATAAGCGCCATATCTTCCAAACTATTGTAGGTGGACTCAAAATTTTAATGTGCATATATACCTTTGTGACACTTGCCACTATAATGGAAAGTATTGTTGTAGAATTCCAAATTATGCTAAAAAGGGGCATTGAAAAATTTAAAAGTTTAATATCTCCAAAGCTATTGTACACAGAGATGCCATTCCAACTTCAATTTTGTAGGTTTGTGGCAAAGCCGCATCCAATGAACCATGAACCAAAGTTGTGGGAATTTAATTTATGCAAATTAGGTGAATATGCAAAATGTAAATCTTGAATAGCTTCAAAACTATAATAGAGGTGCCATTCCTACTTCAATTTATGGGCTTGTGGCATAGCCCCATCCAATGAACAATAAACCAAAGTTCTTCTAGGCTTATAATTCATGCAAATTAGGCAAATACACAAAATTCAAATGTTGAATAGCTTCAAAATTATTATAGATAGTAGTTTCATTCACTTTATAAGTTTGGGACATGGCCACATCCAATGAACTAAGAACCAAAGCTGAGCATTTTAATTTATAAAAATTAGGCTAATACAGGAAATTTAGATTGTGTTGAACAATGGCAAAAAGTATAATTTCAAACTGTTCTCATTTTGAAGGCACCCACGCAGATTTGCTGTGAAGCAAATCTTCTTTCTAGTCATGTCTGGGTGCCAACCAGACATTTTATTTTTCCAAGAATTATTTTTTTTCTTTTTCTTTCTTTCTTTCTTTCTTTCTTTCTTTCTTTCTTTCTTTCTTTCTTTCTTTCTTTCTTTCTTTCTTTCTTTCTTTCTTCTTTCTTTCTTTCTTTCTTTCTCTCTCTCTCCCTTTCTTTCTTTCTTTCTTCTTTACGACCAGATTTGTCCGGAGTTTTCTTGGACCCTACTATTCCGAAAACCACCAAACTTGCCATGGAGAATGACCTACCAGTTGAATTAGGCACCCGACTTGGAACAGTCAGGATGATTAAAATTATGCAAATGAGGGTCAGTTAAAATTTTAAAAGCTCCCTATCTTCTAAACCATTGGAGATAGACACAAAGTTCTAACTTACACATATAGGTTTAAGACAACTGGCAAATCCGATAGCATACAAACAAAACTTGGGAAATTTCAGTGTACACTTAATTTACCAAATTTCTCCCCAATCCACATACAAGCTCTGAACTGCTTGCTCTATGACCTATTGCTTGCACTCCATGGCTCCAGGCAACCATTTTGCATTTATAATTAATTAGCTTAAACCATTAAAGACACCATATGAGAGTGAGGGACCGTGCGTACAAAAAAGCAAAAAAATCTGGTGGTGAGCTTGACTGGAATTACTATCAACGGTTGAGGAACGGAGTTGTTGCTATGGTGAGAAAGGCCAAACTAGATTATTATGGTAAAGTTTATGATACTTTAAGTTATAAATTGAATGAGACTAAAAAATTGTGACAAACCTTAAAAACTGTTGGTGGTTGGAAAAAATAAAGCATCTATACCGTCTATCATAGAAAATGGATCTATTCTTTTGAACTCTGTTGATAAGGCTGATGCACTTAACAATTGCTTTGCTTCCCAGTGGGCAACTGATGATCTGTTAAGAAAGTTGACAATCTGTAAAACCGGGGACCCTGATGGTCTTCCAAATAAAGTATTGCGTCTTTTTTCACCATACATTTACGCTCCTCTCACCAGACTATTTAACATATCTCTAAATACCTTTACTTTTCCAAATCCATGGAAAGAAGCGAACGTCTGTGCTATATTTAAAAAAGATGATCCCCATTGCTAAAAAACTATAGACCTGTGTCTCTTCTGTGTTCAATGTCCAAAGTATTTCAGAACTGCATATTTAAAAGGTTATACAACTTTCTTTCTTCTAGTGATCTGTTGACTCACTGTAATTCAGGGTTAAAAAAAAAACTAGATTCGACTGTATATCAACTTATTAGTATAGTCCACGAATTATGCAAAGCTACTGATCAAGCTAAAGAAGTAAGGAAGGTCTTTCTGGATATATCAAAAGCCTTTGACCGTGTATAGCATCGTGGTCTACTACATAAATTTCGTGAACTTGGAGTCTGTGACCCTTTTTTGTCACGGGTTAAATCATATTTAAGCTTCAGGAAGCAAAGGGTAGTACTTGAAGGTTGTTCTTCCAACTGGGTAACGATAGAAGCTGGTGTGGAAGTGTAATGGGGTCGTTGCTGTTTCTTGCTTTTATAAACGTTCTAGTCGATGATTTAACTTGTAAAGCGTATCTATTTGCTGATGACACAACTTTCTTTGAAATTATCAACACACCTGAAGAAACGACTATCAGTCTGACGAAAACTTATCTGTTGTAAAAAAAATGGGGTAAGAAATGGAAAGTTGTTTTTAACCCAAGTAAAACAGAAGAAATGATTGTCTCTGTTAAGAAAACGAAACCGGCTCATGACCCGTTGATATTTTTGAACGAACCTGTAAAACGTGTTCATGAGCACAAACATCTTGGTGTAATTCTGTGTGCAAACTTATCCTGGGACAGTCACATTAATTATATTTGCAGCAAGGCATCGTCACGTTTGGGTTGCATCAAATATTGTTCTCCCTTATTACCATGCAATGCATTAGAAAGTATATATACGTCATTTATTCGGCCCGTCCTTGAATATGCTGTAGCTATTTTTGACAATTGCTCACAGAAAGGTAAGAAACAAAAAGAGTCTGTCGAATACAAAGCATATATGTATGTATCTGGTGCGGTGAAAACATCTAGCCAAGTCAAAATATCAAATTGTTTGGGGTGGGCGAGTCTGGAAGATAGACGGAAATTTATCAAGCTTGTTATGTATTATAAAATTGTTACTGGCACATGCCCTCAATACCTTCAAGACCTAATTCCTGTACATAACGCAGATAGGGTTAATTACCCGCTCAGAAACATTAATGATCGCACATTAGTGCACTCGTGTAAACTGAGATTTAAGAATTCTTTCTTTCCATCAACCACTCGCCTGTGGAATACATTTCCACTTCAAGTAAGGAATGCTCCATCTTTAAATGCTTTTAAAACATCAGTTAAATTAATATATTTTCCATCCAGACTCGTTCACTTAAGACACGGACCTCGGAAGCTCAATACTTTGTTAAATCGTCTGAGAGTTGACTTCAGTGCGCTTAATGCTCATCTTTATTCACGAAACCTATGTGACTCTCCAGCTTGCTCTTGTGGCTTTCGGGCCGAAACTATTATTCATTATATGCTGCAGTGTTCATTTTACACTCATAGACAAGTTCTTCTGACAAGGGTCTCTGAAATTCTTGCCACTGGCAACACAGGTATTATTTTTGAAACTTAACGTCAAACCGAGAAAATCAATTTACTTCTATTCGGTACCTTATCTGCTCCATTCCTCAGTAACTGTTCTTTGTTGGAAGCGTGAGGTCAATACATAATGAGCACTTTAAGATTCAAACAGTTCTTAAGGGGAGACGACACTATAACACTGGTTAGTGACACACACACACACACACACACACACACACACACACACACACACATATATATATATATATATATATATATATATATATATATATATATATATATATATATATATATATATATATATATATATATAGACCATAAAATTATGTCATAAGTATGCTCAGGTATATATCAGCTAATTAGTCCTTTATATTACAAATAGTATTAGCACGGTGCAGGTGGCTGAAAATGACAAAGTGGGAAAAGAACACCCGAGCTGTAAGGCACAATGGTGGCTCCACAGTGCCAGTGTGGGCATGCCGCCACCGTGCTTCGACCGCGCCAAACAGTAACCCTGGTTCCTAAGTCGGACTAGAGTTGAAATTTTAACCTTTATTTGCTGCATTCTGAGCCATTTTGAGCCATATCAGGCATCATCAAAGACATTATCAACACTGCAAATAATCATTGAACAGCTGCTACATTTGGGTGTTTTCTTCACATTGTAAGCAGGAAGGTGACCCACCTTACACCTTTTTTCATGAAAAGTCTTGATGAAAACCCTGTATTGGACAAAAGCAAACAATAATACATGTATCTTTCTTGTCAGCACCTTTATTTTCTTGCCATCAAATTGTCTTCATTTCTACAACACATCAAGATAAATGGGTGCTGCCGATCGATAAAAACATATTCAGCTTTTTTTTTTTTTTGTTTTTGTTTTTTGTTTTTTGTTTTTGTTAAATTTTTAGAAAAGCAGGGGACTTTATACGAAAAGCGGGAGGGCGGGAGATTGTAAAAAAGTTAGAAAAAGCGGGAGATCTGCCACCGAGGCGGGAGAGTTGGAGCCTCTGTGAATATAGGGCCAGATAACTATTTACCTATCAGAAACTATTTTTGTTACAGATATAATTTAGGCCCCCCAGTCAAACATATCTGAAAGGGTGATGTTTCAGCGCTGCGGTGCAAAGTTTTTTTAAAACACAAATAAAGGCTCTCCAAATCGTGCATTGTGAGCCGTGACAGGGGCGCAGGGCACCGGAGGCCACGACCGTTGCCACCTTCTGATGTCAAATGACAGTCAATAGGCTACTCAAAACAGGCAAGGCTATGATTAAAAGGCCCAAGAAGGTTCCAGCAAACTCTTCAAGAACACTATTACTTGCAGAAATAAAGAATGGAGTTCGATGAATAAATTTGCCCATTTATCTTTACTAAAAAAATAGCCATCAAAGAGTCCGAGACTACCACCCTGAAAACCGAAAATAATACTGCCATAACTGTTGTTGGTCTTACTCAATTTTTACACTGTTCATTGTGAAGGGAGTTCAAATATTTTTTCCATGAATAAATAATCTGTCACTGGAATTACGAACCCATAGTCAAATCAAATGAAGATGAAAATCTATTTGATCGAAAATAATCGTTCTTCTTCTTATCAGATTGCCCGGTATGTTGATTGTATTGGAGAGTTTATGAATAAATCCTGGATAATGTTCGAGAAATTGGATATGCATGTACACCTTTCGCAAAACTTGTAGACGCAATGCAAGTTTTTGCGTTAAAACAGGTTACAAAGATTGCCACTCCCACTCCAATGCCAAAAGGTCCTATTGATAGGCGGGGTCTAACTTTCGACAAAGTTGGAGTTAAGATGTCTTTAAAATATTATCTGGTGAAATTTCCCAGAAAGTTCACAATTACATAAAGCTTTAGTGGAAGATTTAAAATCTAACTTTGTAGTTGGTAGCTGGTAACCATACAAAAATGATAATTGTATACACTATTATGCCCACACATCGTACCATCTTTCTTCCGTATCCCCTACATTGTTGTCCTGTAAGTCCTCCTCTGTGAACTGGTGTTCGAAATCTCTACGTTGTCTCGTTTTGTTTGTACAAAAGGCCTTCATATAGGCTAGTAAGCCTGTTAGCCAATCGTTTTTTGCAATAAAATTAAATATATTTAAACCAAACGGTTGTCTGTTTATGCCATGTGGAGCCATAGCTCACATGATGGTGAGCTTGCAGCCACCCATGCAGTGCGAATAAGATCAAAGACATGTCGCGTCAGCTGGGCGTGAAGTCATTAACCGCTAATAATACAAAAACCACAACGGGATTACTGCTACCTGGCTACTGTGTGCCGGGCCTGATACTCCGTCCCAAAATCTCCATTGTTGTTGTTGTTGTTGTTGTTGTTGTTGTTGTTGTTGTTATTATTATTATTATTAATAATAATAATAATAATAATAATAATAATAATAATAATAATAATAATAATAATAATGAAGAATAAGAAATATGGTAAATTATTTGTCCCAGTGTGCATGCAAATATAGACTAACACGGTTGTTCCAACTTTTCAAGTTTCCCTGATTAGCATAAATTAAAATTCTACAACTTTTGTTTGTGGTTCATTGCATGGTTGTGTGTGGACACATAGACTCTGCAATGTTCGGGATTTTCTTTCACTGTGCGCCTAAATGCAACAACATTAATCAATTTTGGCGAAATTTTGCTACAGAATCAGAATCAGACCCAGAAGTTAAAGTGTGTGTGTCAACACACACTCTTCTGTTTTGCCTGCAATTTTGTTTTTCTTTCTTTCTTTCTTTCTTTCTTTCTTTCTTTCTTTCTTTCTTTCTTTCTTTCTTTCTTTCTTTCTTTCTTTCTTTCTTTCTTTCTTTCTTTCCTTCCTTCCTTTCCTGCCTTCCTTCTTTCTTTCTTTCTTTCTTTCTTTCTTTCTTTCTTTCTTTCTTCTTCACCAGCAAATTTGTCCGACACTTTTGTCGGACACTACTATACATAGAAACTCCAAACTTGGCATGATTGTACCTCCATACAAGGAGTTTGACCGTTTTATACAGAGGGAATGAAGATGTTTAAAATTATGCAAATTAGGGGCATTTGAAATTTTAAATCTTGAATATCTTCAAAAGTATAATAGATAAAGATGTCATTCCAAATTTATACTGGGGGGGGGGGGGGTTATTGACCAGTGCGCATCTAATGAATTTAAAACAAAAGTTGTAGCCATTTAAATTACGCTAATTAGCTTCATTTGAAATTTTAAAACTTGAATATCTTCAACACTATAATAGATAGCGATGTCATTCCAACTTCTACTAGGGGGTTATTGATCATTGCACATGTCACGAATCTAAAGCAAAAGTTGTAGCCATTTAAATTATGCTAATTAGCAGCATTTGAAATTTTAAAACTTGAATACCTTCAAAACTATAATTATAGATAGAGATGTCTTTTCAACCGCTACTAGGGGTTGATGACCATTGCGCATGTAATGAATCTAAAAAGTTGTAGCAATTTAAATTAGGCTAAATAGCACCATTAGAAAATTTAAATCTTGAATAACTTCAAAGCTATAATAGATATAGATGCCATTCTAACTTCTACTCCTGTGTTATGGAATAGTTGTACATTGCCATACCAATATGCTTTGAAGACACACACACTGATTTGCTATGCCGCAAATCATCTTTCCTAGTTTGGTTTAAACATATTTTATTAAGGCAATTGGAAAACAGGCACAGCCAATACAAATTCCTCTTGCGAGTTTGCGAGTTTCCTAGTTTGCGTTGTGAATACAAAACAAAATAGTGTCAATCAGGTGATTTTAGACCACAGTAGGCGTAAGTAAGCATAGACGTATTCAAAGCTAATGCCACCTTGAGACATAGAAAATCGTCAAAACTGTTTCCATGGGCATTTCAATGCCAATAAATGATGATGTTTTATTGAGTCCCCAGGGATGGCGAAAAAATAGTTACATGAAACACACAACATCATAAAGTACATTTACAAAATGAGGTGATAAATAAACGTGCACAAGTAAACCTTTCATACATTTACGTGTACTTTATAGCAGTCACAACATCTGCGTTGAGATGACGATTTATTGGTGAATTTTTATTCAGTTATATTGTCCTATTTCATCATGACCTGATTGGTCCCTATGTGGTTTGTTCTCCAAATCCGTCTTCAATAATAGTGACATTTCATTTTTCTAGCTCTTTATTACAGAAACAACGTACCGTGTGCCAGGCGACCTGATCTAGAGACGCCTTCTTGCAAGTGCATTTGGGTCGAGATTACGTTAAATGTTGGGAATGTTTTATAAGAGGTGTATAATCGTCCACCTGGGCAGACGGCAGCAGAAAGAGACCTGTTTATGGAATCCCTCGCACAATCTATTACTTCTGCCATCGAGATAAATCCCAAAATGCTTATCATCACTGGGGACGTTAATGACCGTTGTCAATCATGGAATCTGTTCACAATGAGAGTGGGCTGGGCCAGCGTCTGTTTGATCTGATAACACAGAATAATTTATTTCAGTTAATTTCAGGCCCAACTCGTGCTCCAGAGTACACCCAGAGTCTGCTCGATCTGATGATCACGGATTCCCCTGGCTTCGTCCTTAACTCAGGGATCCTCCGATCCTCCCACCCGTTTCCAATTCTGACCATTCTGTGATCTTCTGTATTTTTTCCATCCTAAACCGCACTGATCGTCCCTTTAAACGTACAATTAGGGATTAAAATCGGGTCGACTTTGGTAATCTGAATACTGCGTTACTTCAAGCTCCCTGGGACACAGGTCTTGCCGTCTTTGACACTATCGATGATTCAGTATCTTATTGGTCTGATTTATTTCTAGATACATATAAACAATTCATTCCTTGCAGAAGTATACTGGTTCGGCCCAAAGATAAGCCATGAATCACATGTGCTATCAAAAGATTAATGAGACAGCGTAACCGCGCATGGAAGCGACACAAGCGCCTTACACACCAAACACGTCCCTATACGCTTTCAGTATACAACAAAATTGAATATTTGTTTCAGCTGTACAAAAAAAGCGTAATCTTACTGTCAATGCTATCAAAAAGTCGATGAGCCTCTATTTTGATGAAATTCGTTCAGAGCTCGACTCCAAAGATATAAATCCCCAAAAATGTTTGAGTCGTAGTAAATCAATTTTCGGCTGTAAACTTCATTTATCCATACCATCCCTCATCGACAACGGCAAAGTGACACAAGTAATTTGGAAAAATGTGATCTCTTTAATAATTATTTCGCCTATCAATGCAAACTTGCTCCCCCTGATGACCCTCTTCCCCTACCTGAATTTACTTTTAGAACTGATGCCCGTCTAAACACTTTCCAATTCGATGCTGCTAGCATAGAAAGAGTCTTGCTGTCACTTAACTCCAACTCCGTCTCTGGACCACATGGTACAGGCAACATTTTATTGAAAAACACTGCTCCCAGTATATGTCACTCTCTTGCACTATTATTATGTCTGTGTGCCAACACAGACATACTGTTTTTCTAGGAATTCATCTTTCTTTCTTTCTTTCTTTCTTTCTTTCTTTCTTTCTTTCTTTCTTTCTTTCTTTAAAGTGTGTGTGTCAACGCACACTTTTCTGTTTTTCTAGGAATTCTTTCTTTCTTTCTTTCTTTCTTTCTTTCTTTCTTTCTTTCTTTCTTTCTTTCTTTCTTTCTTTCTTTCTTTCTTTCTTTCTTTCTTTCTTTCTTTCTTTACCGGCAAATTTGTCCGACATTTCATTTGAAAAGTATTACATGTAGAAACTCCAAACTTTGCACAATTATACTTCTATGGATAAAGTCTGGCCTTTTTATAATGAGAGGTCATGCTTTTGAAAATTATGCAAATGAGGGCTAATTAAAGTTTTAAATCTTCAATATCTTGTATACTATAGTAGATGTGGTCCCGAGTGTATAGGGGTTCAATCATAGCAAGGTAAAGGTCATCTCAAATGTCAAGGTCATGTCAAGGTCAAAGGTCAATTTTCAGCCAAAGTGTCATTTTTGAGGTCAAGGTTCACTTCAGGTAGAGGTCATCTCAAGGTCAAATGTCATTTCAAGGTCAAAGGCCACTTTCCTTGGTGGCCTTCTTCTAGCCATAACTTGGTCAATTTTTATCTAATTTTGATCATGTTGGGCTCATATTGTAGCTATTGTAACCCTGCATATTTTAAAATTTATGTGTGACCTCTAATGGTCAAAGGTCAAGGTCATTTGAACCTTTGAAAGTTTCATCCAGTCAAAACTTGGCTATTTTCCATCCAATTCTAATCATGTTAGACTCAAATTGTAGGTATTGCAACACTGCACATTTTTATAAGAACATGTGACCTCGAAAGGGCAAAGGTCAAGGTCATTTGGCGCTTTGAAAGTTTCATCTTGCCATAACTTGGTAAATTTTCATCCGATTTGGTTCATGTTCATGTCAGTTTAACTTCTAATAGGGGTTCCTGACCATTGTGCATGTAATGAATCTAAAACAAAAGTTGTAGCAATTTGAATTATGCTAAATAGCACCATTAGAAATTTTAAATAACTTCAAAGCTGTAATAGATAGAGATGCCATTCCAACTTTTACTCCTGTGTTATGGAATAGTTGTACATTGCCATACCAATATGCTTTGAAGACACACACACTGATTTGCTATGCAGCAAATCACCTTTTCTAGTTCTTTCTTTCTTTCTTTCTTTACAGGCAAATTTGTCCGACATTTCATTTGAAAAGTATTATACATAGAAACTCCAAACTTGGCATGACTATACTTCCATACATGAAGCCTGGTCTTTTTGTAAAGAGGTTCAACGGTTTTGAAAATTATGCAAATTAGGGCCATTTGAAAATTTAAATCTTGAATATCTCCAAAAATATTATTGGTACAGGTAATCAATCCAACTTCGATTAATATGTTGGTTACGCTGCACATTTTTGTAATTTACATGTGACCTCTAAAGATCAAAGGTCAACGTCATTTTCACATTTGAAATTTTCATCTTGCCATAACTCGGTCAATTTTCAACCAATTTTAACCATGTTGGACCCAACCTGTAGGTATTGCAATACTGCGTATTTTTGTAATTTACATGTAATGCCCAAAGATTAAAGGTCAAGCTCATTCAGGCCTTTTTGTTAAATCTAGCCATGAGCGTAATGGAATGTGAAGTACCAAAGGCTTCAAAGATGGTATCAGTCAAGATTCTGGGGCCCGCTTTGGTAATTGATACTTTTAGCCCAGATAAGATAGCGTGGGTTTGATATTGTTGAAGGGGATATTTTTGGGTGTGTTGATGGTTTTCCTTAGGTTGGCTATGGCTGACTACTGACAGAATAAGCTGATAGCAATATGGCTGAACTCCCATATACCAAGGTCCAGGCAGTTGACTTGAAGTGAAGTAATTTATTGTTGCTCCCAAGTAATCCAAATATGTAATCCAGCATGTACAATATATTCCTTAATACAGAGTAGTAACTGCACACAATTTATAAGTAGTAATCCAAATACATAAGGTAATCCCAGTAGTACTGACTTGACTGTACAGACTTGAACTGATAACTGCTGACTGATGACTGGCTACTGATAACTTATAAAAACTGAACTAACTCTACATGGAAGGTTTCTTATACCTAAAATGCTATCCTTAGCTTTCTAGCCTTCTTGGCCAATAGGGGCCTTGTTTGGCAGAGGGGTTTTCCTTTCGCTGAAGACAGACAATTTGTTTTAACCAATAAGAATTAAATGAAATCAAACAATATAAAACTTTTGACCAATGAACTATCTTGCATCTTCAGTCAGTGGCTACCTGCTGGAATGCAGCTGCATGCTTTGAACTGCTAACCCTATTGTTTTACTTCACAACACCTCTGTCATGACTCCCTTTCAACAGTGTGGCAGGTGAGACTTTGGGGCACCACTTGTTGTTTCAACTCTTCCCATATGATGACTGAGGTCTTACACCTTGGTCCAACACTATTGTGTAAGTTTGTCACTTACTGCAAACTGATGATTGAACTTAATGCTGGCATCTCTTGATGTCCGAACATCAGGACTAATAATTACAGAAGTGCCAGGTGGCTGGCATTTCACTGAAAGCTTAACATACATATATAGATTTAAAAGAAAGGAAGGTATTTAACATGTTCATCAGAAAACTCTACCCATAACATTGATCTGAAACAGTGACATATGGATTTTAAGAAGTGGCACTTTACACCCTGTACAAATTACACACATGCCAGCTTTAATCTTACACAACTGAAAACTCTAAAACTATTTCTGGAATTTCTGAAATCTACTGAAGAATTGATTCTTCTGACACATGAAATTCCAATTTCTCTTTATACAAAGTTTATGTACCATCTACTTGAAAAATAGAATAAATGTAAGAAATATGAAATCAGCACTACAACATTGCCTCCTCCCCCCATTTGGACATGTCCTCATGTCCAGCAAGTATAATGACATGTTACATGAGAAGCTGTAGTGAGAAACTATCACTTGCATTCCTTATAAATGCAAGCACTTTGAACTTGCAATTCTATAAGTTATTGAGACATATAACTTCACATATTAAACAAAATTATACATTTACATCTGTAACAATGCTAATTAATTTCAAGGTGAATAGATACATTATATTCATAACTGGCACAAATTTATAGTGCCACTCATTAATCTGTAGCTTTTAATACAGCTACACAAGTTCTACACTAACTGACGATATACCACTGTGGTGTCATTGCACAAAACAAATAATTCACCAAGAAATACTTAATGAACTTCATGAAAGTTTTACTATTTACAAGTTATCAGTGCTTCATTAACTATGTTAAGCCCATTTATAGAGCCACTCAGGCACTGAATCTGTGATTGATCTAAATTCAGAATCACACTACTATGTCCACATTCATATGTCCAACTTAGTACATGTGTATGTTTGCACATATACTCAATCCATATTTGTTCCTACTAAACCTCAGGTGCCACTAGCTAACTAAATACCAACTTGCAAGCAAAAAAAAAGATTATATACACTCATAATAATATTCAAGGAGACTTTTTGTCTATTGTCAAGTTGGGGTACAAGGAATCAAATTCCTGTTGTTCTTCACCAGATGGCTCTATTTGTAGGGGTTTAAACATCCCTTTGTGACATTCATAGGTATGTGCATGGAAGGGGGTACTTAAAATCTTGGAGACCCTGTATGCTGTAAAAACACTGACCCACACCTTATCTGGTGGAGTCAAACTTACTGAATTTAGTGAAGAAGTTATTTTCAATCCGTTCCAGTTCATTTTAAGCCATGGTACACAAATTTGCCAGTCGAGTTTGAATTTACCTACAGAATTGCTGGCTTGAAAGGTATAGAACCTTGTGCACAATGGCAGTTTCATTATTTGAATGGTGATGCATTCTTTACCATTTGTTAACTCCAGATAGACACCTGAATGCACCAAACATTTGTAATATCTGTACATCCCTATACATGACAAAACCCCTGCAATAAGTATCAGGATATATATATATTGATTAGGGCTGACATATATTGAAAATCCTGAAGCATTTAAAGTACTATTTATTGCAGCTGTGCCTGGGGTGGGGACTTCCCAGACCAGATTAGGTGGATCTATAAGCTTATATGCCTCTCCTGATTTGACTGATTGTAACAGATGTAATGTCAAAGAAAGTTGCCGAAATTTTATAAACAAGAAGGATGCACATATTATTGTTAATATGGAGAGAGATGTGGATACAATAGCCAAAATTGTGGGCACATCTAGAATTGAGAAATCACTATCTGGTATCCACTGACCACTCAAAATTGTATCAGATAGAGATTGAAGGATAGTTTTATTCTGTTTTGCCAACTCTGCCATCCTGCTTAAACTTAAATGAAATCTCTGATCCTGGGCTACTATTTTTGAATAGTTATGTTCATAAATTTGGAAATTTGGAATTTTGAAAGCCCAGGGAGAGGAAGAAAAACTGGTGGCAGAAATAGATTGAAGTGCCCTAGGAGAGAAAAAATGCTGCAATAAGGCAAGATTGACTGGATAAATCTTTGTTATATTACCAAAGGACTGGTGTCTACAATTATTAACCCTTGCTGGAAGATGAAATTTACCTGCTTGGACTTCACATTGGCATTTGACATGTATAATACAGAACATACATCCTTCTGTACTATGAGGCCTAGTTTTAGAACATTGTATGATCAGTTTGGGAACATTTGCAATGAGGATCATACCTGGTTCAATTTCCAACAGAGGACTAGGCAATTTATTATACACAAACCTGAAATTGCATAGTGAGGTAATGTTAGAGAACTGTTGGAAGAATATTGCACTAATACAGGTGGGATTGTCAATCTTCTGCTTTGCCAAAAGCGTGGGACAATGCTTATGACTTTCACCAATACACAATGAAAATTCAAGTTCAGAAATTTCAATGAAGGTGTGTGATGATTGCTGAACTGCAAGATACTGAGGATGTTCCATTAACTGAGATGCATGGGTGGTTGAATGATTTAAGGGAACAGGAAATGTCATAACTTTAAAAACGTTGAACAAATGATGATCAGATGTGATTGGGATACTGAAAGTGAAAAAGATAGAATTATTTTGCCGGGCATACACAACTGAAACAGACTGGTAATAATACTGGAGGTCCATTGTAGAGACTGAAAAAGAGAATCGGCGTTGCACATTATTGTTAACTTCATGCAAGATCTGTAAAAGGGAATCACCAGGAATGAGATAAGGGGAAAGTTTCCCTTGGATTAAATCATGAATGCCCAGCATAAATTCATTTAACATTTTCTGAGACCTTGATGCAGCTTGCATTTCTGAGATTAACAGTTTCGTGGTTAATGCCAATGTTTTACTGATTGAAGCTACTGAGTGTCTCATGTCTCTGGCTAGTTGGAACATCACATTATGGTTGCTTTTAACCCTTTGCATCACATTGTCAATACGGGAATTTGTTGTTCTCATGTATGAAGAAAATCCATCCCAATGTTGAATTATGGCTGAAGTAAGTGTCCTTTCATGCTGTTCAAGGGCTCTGATGTGGTTCTGCAGTATTTGGACATCTTTAACTGTGGCAGTTCCAAAAAGACCTCTTGCAATATTTCCAAGAAATGGGAGCAGGGATCTTCTTTTGCGGGAATGTACATGCTTATTTGGCAATAGGGTGTCAACTCTGGAAATTAATTTATTCACTGCATCAATCATTTCCCAGCGGAGTCTTTGGAAATGGACAGCTACATTCTCTGTTTGGCGACATCCAGCTGAATTAGTACATGAAAAGTTGTATGGAACTTTAGGAATCTCAGGCATAGAAATTTGTATTGTGTGGCGCCATCGTTGTTCAGCGTTGTCTACCTTCGCGATAGGCCGAAAGACAACCCCATAATTAATTCGGTTCACCAACATAGGGTGACGGCCTTCAGCAATGGTGGAGCTCCAGACAAGCAGCAGAACAAGTAACATTGTGGAACGAATCTGTGAACCCTGGAATGTAGAAAATACATTGTTAAGAATACATGAATACTTATGGGTATGTCGCTACTATGAGAGAACTCTGACTACTGACAGAATATGTAAGGTACTTATGCTCTTCCCATATGGGGCTGGTTCTTCACAATTTTGTTCTAAATATGGCCATAAATTTTGATACTAATTTACAGAAGATTTGAAGAAAAAGAAACATACAGGAAACAAGAGCAAAGAACATGGTAGGATGTCAACTTGTGCACTAAGAAGACAGCTAATATAGGCTTGTGGACAAGGAGTTGTATGTCCCTTGAATTATTTAGAATCATAGCATAGTGCAACCCCAGTAATAGTTGTAATTCATGTAAGCTTAGGGTATTTTCCTCGCCTCTTGCGTTTTCTGTTTTTCAAGGTATTCTTTTCATGAAATTTTCTGATCAATGCAGGTGCAATTTTATCCATGGGTACCCATTCTTTTGGTAAATTCTTGTCTACCCACTGTACTTTGTACTCATTTCTTCTTCTGTTGCATTGAAGTATTTTGTCCACGTCACGCCATACTGGAGTATTGTTGTAAGTGGTTGAAGGGGGTGTTCTCTGTTGCTGTGGAATACTTTGAGCCTTTGTTTTCTTTTCTGTTCTACCAGTTTTCTGAGAAGGCGGAGCACTGTCTGCCTTGTTTTCACCTTGTGGAGCCCTTTGTGATGGAGTAGTTTGCTCTTCTTGTAGAGATTCTGAAGGTATCTCCTCTGGTGACAACTCTTGGTCTGTGTTAACATGTCGTGGTGGTGCATTAGTTGGTCTCAGGTCTGGGTCCTGGTAATGTTTCAGTCTGTTTGCATGAATCAAGGATTTCACTGCTTTGTTGTCTGCTGACTTGCGTAACTTATATGTATAATTAGAGAACACCTTCACAATGTAGGAAGGACCAACCCATTTTTTGCACAGCTTTGGTGACAGACCTACAGTTTTCCTGGAACAATATAGCCATACCTGTTCTCCTGCTTCAAAGTTTGGTGTTTTGGCTTTTTTATCATAGATGGTTTTGAATTGCCTCTGAGATTCTTCTATGTTGGCTTTAGCTTGTTCCCTGGCTTGGTCAACAGTCTCCAACAGTTGTTTAACATGTTCTCTGACATTTGGAGAAAAATCTTGACGTGGTGCCAAAGCTACATCTAGAAGCATCCTGCACTCTCTGCCAAAAAGAAGGAAGTATGGGGAGAACTGCGTAGAGCGAATGGCGGGTGCTATTCTGTGTGCAAGCAAGACACTAGGTAGATGTTCATGCCAGTCAGTTTGTCTCTCATTGCAGTAGGCTTTCAAACCCTTGATGATGACACTATTCATCCTTTCCACTGCACCATTGGCTTGGGGATGGTAAGAGGAAGTTTCTGCTTTCTTAATTCCAAGGCGTGAACAGAGCTCATTAATGATCTTGGACATGAAGTTCTGGGCCCTGTCACTTACTATGATTTCTGGTGCTCCATACCGACATATGATTTCATTGAAAAGTACTTTGGCAATTTCTATAGCCTCCATTGTTTTGAGAGCAAATCCTTCAGTCCATCTTGAAAATGAATCAATAGCCAGAAGAATAAACTTGTGCCCTTGTGAAGTGGTTGTCAGAGGACCTAAAATGTTGATGTGCCATCTTTCAAAGATCCCTACTGGTGGGATTGGCTGGACTGGTGCATTCCTTGCATGTGGGTTAGATTGAACCTGTTGACACACAGTGCATGTTTTCACATACTGTTCAATATGCTTATATAGGCCAAACCAGAAGTACCTTTGCATAATTGTGGAATACATGCGGTCTCTTCCCTGATGTCCTGCTTCATCATGAAAACTCTTTAGAACCCTGTCTCTTAGGGAGTGTGGAATACATAGAAGTTTGACCTTGCGTTCTTTCATCTTGCAGCCTTTGCTGGAATAGAAACAATACAAAATTCCATCCTGTAAAACCATATCTTGAGCAAATTGCTGCACCCTCCTTGCAGTTTTGTTATTCTCAGGAAACACCTGCTGTTCTATGTACAAGATATGTGGTGCAAGGTCTGGATCTTCTCTCTGTAATTTCTGTAACTCTGAAACTGGTATATTAGTGACATCACTTTAACCATGCACGATTGCTGATAGAGTGGGGGTAGTACAATAAGTGCTAGGGTTCAACTCAGTATCAACATCTTGCTCTGTAACATGGATGTTACTAACATCAATATTTGGGAGTGTGCTTGGGACTTGTGGTTCTTTTGAGTTGTCTAAGGGAAACTTTGTGTGTGGTATATCTGGATATACTCTTCTGGAGAGACCATCAGCATTGCCATGCTTTGACCCACTTTTGTGCAATATCTTAATTTGGTAAGGTTGCAGCAGCTGAGCCCATCGACCAAGCCTTCCTGGAAGATCTTTTTTGGACTGAATAGTTTGTAAGGCTTGATGATCTGTGAAAGCAAAAACTTTTTGGTTAGCTATGTAAACATGGTATTGTTTAACTCCTTCGACTAAGGCCAGGCCTTCTCTGTCAGTTGTAGACCACCTTCTTTCACACCCTCGCAGTGACCTGCCACCATATGCAACAACATGCTCATTTCCTTTACTGTCATATTGCCCTAAAATAAAACTAATAGAGATATTAGAGGCATCACAGTACAAAATAAAAGGTTTGTTGAAGTCAGGAAAAATCAGGATTGGTGGTGATGTCAGTGCCTGCTTCAACCTGCCAAAGGCCTCTTGACATTTGTCGGTCCATTTGAATTTGACACCTTTCTTGAGTAATGATGTAAGCGGTCCTGCAATAAATGCAAAATCTTTCACAAATTTCCTGTAATAGTTACACAAGCCCAGAAAGGCTCTGACATCTGTCACATTCTTTGGCATAGGAAATGATTTGACAGCTTCAGTTTTTGACAGGTCTACACTAATGCCATCTTTTGAGATAACATGACCCAGGTAGTTGACGCTTTGCACAGCAAACTGGCACTTTTCTGGTTTGAGTTTTAGGCCACTTTTTCTCAACCGAGTGAAGATTTGCTGCAAATGTAACTTGTGTTCCTGCAAATCTTTGCTAAAAGCACATATATCATCAATGTACACTATGGCACACGACCAATTTAAGCCACGCAAGACTTCAGACATCACCATTTGAAATATGGCGGGTGCGTTTGTCAATCCAAATGTCAGCTTCTTAAATTGGAATTGTCCAGAGTGCACTACAAATGATGTTTTATGTTTTGTGGCTGGATCCAGGGGCACTTGCCAGAATGCGGAAGAAAGGTCCAAACAACTAAATATCTGAGGCTTTGCTTGAGCAATGGAATCAAAAACTTCTTCAAGTTTAGGCAAGGGGTAATGCATAGGTTTTGTAACCTTGTTTAGCCCAGGATAATCCACTGCAAACCTGTATTGGCCATTCTTTTTCTTCACCAAAACCACAGGTGCCTGATATTCTGAAAGAGAAGGTTCTATAATATCACTGTTAAGCATGTCCTGCACTTGAGTGTCAATTTCCTTCTTTTGTTCTGGTGTTACACGATAGGGGGGTCTTTTTACAGGTGCTGAATCCCCTGTGTCAATTCTGTATTGGTACAGATTACATGTACCCAGCTCTGTGAGATCTTTGGCAAAAACATCTCTGTTTTTTCCTAGAAATGAAAGAAAATCTAATTTTTCTTCTTTAGTCAGCACAGAGTTGTCCAAGTCAAATCCCAGACTGCGAGCTTCCTCTATACAGGCTGCATTGTTGCTACCGACATCATGACCTAGTTCTGAAATAGAAGGATCATTAGCATGTGAATTACTTTGTGGCTTATTGTGTGAAACTGCAGCAACTTGGTTTACAGCTGTCAAATTGTCCTTAAATTCTGGAATTAAAAAGTCAGAATTAGTGAAACATGAGCTACTGAGACTTGCAACTGTGTCAAGAACAGCCTGGTTACCTATTAAAGTAAAAAGGGCAACAGGTTGTTTATGTTTGAGTTTTATCTTCCCAACACCTGGATTCATTACACGATAAAGTGTGACATTTCCCTGTAATGTGACAACACATCGACTGCCTAACAGCTTCATTTTTGACAGAAGACTGTTTACAGGTTCCAATATACCAGTAGAATTCAGATGGTCACCTTCATTTCTGGTTCTGACAGGAATGACAGTTTCACCCCTAGGTTCAATGATAACATTTCCAATTACACGCACCAAGTATGGTTTTGTGAGATCAGCAGTGCATATGCTGGCTTCTTCACACATGGTTGCTTCTGTCATCCCACCTTGAATTTCCAAGGTATCAGTTGCAAAATTGATCTTTGCTTTTCGGCTCTGCAGAAAATCGACACCCAGAATGAGATCATAGCTCATTTTTTCCAAAATATAGAAGGACTGGAATAGCTGCAAATTGCCAATGTAAATGGGCAGGGCAACTTTACCTTGAACTAGGACACTTGATCCACCTACACCTCTAGACATATTCAAATGAGACTTCTCAACTGCAAAGTTCTGGTCATTCTGTATTTTCTGAAATAAATCATTAGAAATGTGTGAAATAGTGGCACCTGAATCTACTAATGTTTGAATGGATTGTCCACTAATGTTCACAGTAACCATATTCCTTTGAAGCTTTGTCTCAGTAATTGACACGGCAATATCAATTGGTAACACAATACACTGTTCATTACTATGAATGTTACCTGTAGGTGACCCTTTATCCTTGTCTTTTGGCTGTGAAGTATCCATTGCACTGGCCTGCAACAAAACATTTGAGTCAGTTTTCTCACTAAGTAAATCCTTGGATTGCTTCACTGAAATTTCACTAGCATGAGTAGTATCACATTGTACTGAATTATGATTTGTGGGCCCATCTCCAGGAGAACTAGAGACAGGTGGTATATCCTATTGCTGGGGCTGTTGTGGACTTCCATTTTGGCTTTGAGCTTTGCGGCATACACGAGCCAGATGACCTTGATATCCACATGAATTACAGATATAATCCCTGTAGTGACACTGATCCCTCCTGTGGTTTGTAAGCCCACAGGACTCACAATGGTATCCTTGTCCAGGTTGTCTGGTAGGCTGGTAGTTGTTGTACTGAGGGCCTGGTTGTTGACCACGTTGATTGTTGTATCCAGGACCTGATTGTCGGCCATATTGGTTGATGTACCCTGGGCCTGGCTGTTGGCCATATTGGTTGTTGTACCCTGGGCTTGGCTGTCTGCCATATTGACTGTTGTATTGTGGGCCAGGTTGTCGGCCATGTTGGTTGTATCCCTGTGCTTGGTTGCCATAGAACTGGTTGCTAGGCTGTTGGTATGCTGACTGGTAGCCATCTTGAATTGGACCCCACCGCTCAGGCTGCTGGGAATAGCCATTCTGTGACTCATTCCAGGGGTTCTGTGTTGAGCTGTTGCCATAGCGACCTCTAGAGTTACTTCTTTCCCTGAAGGTAACCCTTCCTGGGGTTGGTGATCTAGGTTGTCTTTCACTTTTGATACTGGCCACTGACACATTTACATCATCAATTTTCTTGGTCAGATCTGCTATTTGATTAACAATTGTCTGTAGTTCAGGTTGTCGTTTGGTTTCCTTTTGAAAGGGCCTTAGTGACTGTGCTCTTCTGGCAGCAGAAAGCAAGGCCTGGAAGTCCTTTGGAGCATGAGACAACACATGTGCCTTTAAGTCTCTGTGCAAGCCTCTAATGATGAGATCAAGAGTCTGTTCATCATTGTACTTAATTTGTTTAGCCCTTCTTTGAATGTCTTCTATGTAGTTCTCAACTGACTCATTGTCCTTTTGTTCTCTAGCCAAAAGTTCATTTACAAGGCTGTGCCTCATAGATGCATTGGGCAGAAATCTGTCTTTGAAGGCCTTTTCAATGTCTTCAAAAGAAGTGACTTTATCACGCTGGCTGGACCACCATGTTTTGGCTCCATCTTGCATGAAAAATGGAAATTGGTTCTTTTGCTCAGTAGCATCCCACTTTTTGATGGCAGCAAGGTCTTTATATCTTTGTAGCCAAATATCTGGATCCTGTTTAGCACTAGCTGTAAATTGTTCTAATTTAGCACCATGTTCACAAGCCATATTTGACTGTCTGTTAGGAAAACATGAAATTTCTGTGTCAGAGTTCTCACTCACCCCAAGTGTATCTCTGTAGATTTCCCTGGCTGTAGATCTTGTTATCCTTCTGTTGTTGAGAGGATCAGTCATGGATCTTCAGACTCTCCACCAGTGTTGAAGGGGATATTTTTGGGTGTGTTGATGGTTTTCCTTAGGTTGGCTATGGCTGACTACTGACAGAATAAGCTGATAGCAATATGGCTGAACTCCCATATACCAAGGTCCAGGCAGTTGACTTGAAGTGAAGTAATTTATTGTTGCTCCCAAGTAATCCAAATATGTAATCCAGCATGTACAATATATTCCTTAATACAGAGTAGTAACTGCACACAATTTATAAGTAGTAATCCAAATACATAAGGTAATCCCAGTAGTACTGACTTGACTGTACAGACTTGAACTGATAACTGCTGACTGATGACTGGCTACTGATAACTTATAAAAACTGAACTAACTCTACATGGAAGGTTTCTTATACCTAAAATGCTATCCTTAGCTTTCTAGCCTTCTTGGCCAATAGGGGCCTTGTTTGGCAGAGGGGTTTTCCTTTCGCTGAAGACAGACAATTTGTTTTAACCAATAAGAATTAAATGAAATCAAACAATATAAAACTTTTGACCAATGAACTATCTTGCATCTTCAGTCAGTGGCTACCTGCTGGAATGCAGCTGCATGCTTTGAACTGCTAACCCTATTGTTTTACTTCACAACACCTCTGTCATGACTCCCTTTCAACAGTGTGGCAGGTGAGACTTTGGGGCACCACTTGTTGTTTCAACTCTTCCCATATGATGACTGAGGTCTTACACCTTGGTCCAACACTATTGTGTAAGTTTGTCACTTACTGCAAACTGATGATTGAACTTAATGCTGGCATCTCTTGATGTCCGAACATCAGGACTAATAATTACAGAAGTGCCAGGTGGCTGGCATTTCACTGAAAGCTTAACATACATATATAGATTTAAAAGAAAGGAAGGTATTTAACATGTTCATCAGAAAACTCTACCCATAACATTGATCTGAAACAGTGACATATGGATTTTAAGAAGTGGCACTTTACACCCTGTACAAATTACACACATGCCAGCTTTAATCTTACACAACTGAAAACTCTAAAACTATTTCTGGAATTTCTGAAATCTACTGAAGAATTGATTCTTCTGACACATGAAATTCCAATTTCTCTTTATACAAAGTTTATGTACCATCTACTTGAAAAATAGAATAAATGTAAGAAATATGAAATCAGCACTACAACAATATCAGGCTATGGGCAGCATGCTTGTCTGTATGTGTGCCCCTGAGTAGCACACAGAATGCCGTGTGTGACTGCTTTTGCCATGTTTACACAAGACAGACAAGACGTGAATTTGAAAATTGGAACAACACATAATTAATTAAATGGGTAAGACATAACAGATTCAACTGAAAGCCACAGGAAGCTGTAGTTTTCCTTGCAGTGAGGTTGCAAGGTTAGGAATCGTACAAGCCACGGGCAGCCAGGTCAGTGTTCAATGTAAACAAAGCATGCACAAATATGAACAGACTGACGTCTACAAGTTGTATCATGCTTAGAAGACTACTTGGTTCATGAGAATGAAATGGAAAAGAATGATGACACAGTCTGTGGTAGTTTATATATCATTACATACTATCAAAAATGTTGTCTTTCTTTCTTTCTTTCTTTCTTTCTTTCTTTCTTTCTTTCTTTCTTTCTTTCTTTCTTTCTTTCCTTTTTTCTTTTTTATGGATGTGTGCCAACACGGACATATTGTTTTTCTAGGAATTCTTTCTTTCTTTCTTTCTTTCTTTCTTAATGTCTGTGTGCCAACACAGACATATTGTTTTTCTTTCTTTCTTTCTTTCTTTCTTTCTTTCCAGTCAAATTTGTCCGACATTTTATTTAAAACGTATTACACATAGAAACTCCAAACTTGGCAAATTATACTTCTATAGATGAAGTCTGGCCTTTTTGTAACGAGAGGTCATGCTTTTTTTCAAAATTGTGCAAATGAGGGCTAATTAAAGTTTTAAATCATCGATATTTTATACACTATAGTAGATGTGGTTCCGAGTGTATAGGATTTTGATCATAGCAAGGTAAAGGCCATCTCAAATGTCAAGGTCATGTCAAGGTCAAAGGTCAGTTTTAGGCCAAGATGTCATTTTTGAGGTGAAGGTTCACTTCAGGTAGAGGTCATCTCAAGGTCAAAGGTCATTTCAAGGTCAAAGGCCGCTTTCGATGGCGGCTTTCTTCTAGCCATAACTTGGTCAATTTTTATCCAATTTTGATCATGTTTAGCTCAAATTGTAGCTATTGCAACACTGCACATTTTGAAAATTACATGTGACCCCAAAAGGTCAAAGGTCAATGTCATCTGGACCTTTGAAAGTTTCACCCAGCCATAACTCGGCCAAGTTCCATCCAATTCTAATCATGTTGGACTTAAATTGTGGGTATTGTAACACTGTACATTTTTGCAGTTTACGTGTGACCTATAAAGGTAAAAGGTAAAAGGTCAAGGTTATTTGGACTTGGAAATATGATCCAGCCATAAGTTTAATGCAATGTGAAGTACCTAGGCACAAAAGTTGTACCATTTAATATTTACAGCTTTTGAAGGCACACAGATTTGCTTTAAAGCAAATCTTCCTTCCTAGTTCAATACTTCTCTCTTAAGGTCACAATTCCCGGCCCCCTGGAAGATATCCAACTTATGTCCTGTTTTCAAAAAGCAAGCAAGGAAAAGAAAACTATAGACCCATTTCTCTCTTGTGTAACGTTTCAAAGGTTTTCGAACGATTAGTGTACAATATATTCTATGAGTACTTGACCAAAAACGACTTACTTACCGCAAAAAAATCCGGCTTTAAAAAAAAATGACTCAATGTACCGTCTATCAACTTGTCTCTATTCTTCATAATATATACAATGGCCTAGAACTGGGTAAAGAAGCGCGCATGGTTTTTCTAGACATATCGAAAGCCTTCGATAAAGTTTGGCACGAAGGCCTCCTTTTCAAAATGAGGCGACTTGGTTTCTCGGATCCCATTGTAGAATTTATAGAGAGTTACCATTCGAACCGCTTTCAGCGGGTTTCTATATGTGGTCAATCTTCTTACTGGTCACCAGTCGAGGCCGGCGTGCCTCAAGGTTCTATCCTAGGTCCCCTTGTTTGTTTTTTTTTTTGATTTATATAAACGACATAACTGATGATATAACATGTGACATTAAATTATTTGCGGACGATACCAGTGTACTGGAGATTGTCCATAATCCTATTACGTCTGCTGAAAGAATAAATACCGACCTTGGTAGAATTAATGTTTGGGGTAAGTTATGGCGTGTCACATTTAATGCCATCAAATCAGTTGCAGTTCTTTTTTCCACTAAGAATATTAAACAAGACTATCCTACACTTTACCTTGAAGTCACTGCTATACCCGAAGCACATCAACATATACATTTAGGAATTACTTTGACCACTAACGTTACTTGGCATTCCCACATTACCCGCATCATCAACAAGGCCAATCAACGACTTGCTTTACTTCGCCGACTCAAATACAAGTTTTCTCGCAAAACTCTGCTAAGGCTATATTCAACCCTGGTGCGGCCAATACTCGAATACAGAAGTATTCTATTTGATAACTGTACTAACGGCCTTTCAAATTCTCTTGAAGCTGTACAATACGAAGCTGCAAGAATTTGTACTCATACACCCCGTTTTCTTCTTCTCAGCGAGCTGGGTTGGCAAACTCTCTCTGTCCGGCGGAAATACCAAAAACTATTTTTTTTTTTGATAAAATGTTACACAAAATTACACATCAGTACCTGTGTGACCTCATACCAGAGGATCTCACGCGCATAGCTAATCTTAACCTGAGAAATCGTTCTGATATTAGACAGATTCGATTCAAAACTCAATGTTTCGGCGATTCTTTTCTCCCGTCAAGCATCAAACTTTGGATTAATCTACACTTAGACATCAGACAGTCAGCATCCCTGGAAATATTTAAAACCAAATTAAAAAAAATACCCTTTTGTGTGTTGACTTTCAACTCACCATTTTTCATGTGGAAAACGCTTTCCGAATATACG
This sequence comes from Hermodice carunculata, assembly GCA_964020975.1. Classification (NCBI taxonomy): domain Eukaryota; kingdom Metazoa; phylum Annelida; class Polychaeta; order Eunicida; family Amphinomidae; genus Hermodice; species Hermodice carunculata. The sequence continues at coordinate 685,909 of OZ026625.1, read as the reverse complement.
TCACACCCAACTGCGCCTTGAATTTTCCAGTCTCAACTCACATCTTCACAAATTCAATATTGTCCCGTTTCCCTCTTGCACCTGCATTGCCCCAGACGAAGATACTTATCATTACTTTCTAGTCTGTCCCCGTTATTCAGTTTCAAGACTCAAATTATTGAACACTGTGGCCCCTGGAGTAAATACTACCCTTATTACTTAGTTGGCAAGCGACATCTTGATTACTTGTTTCACCAAAGGTAGCAAAGATTTACTCAAGGACACAAATGAAGGTATATTTGATGCAGTACAGCTCTTCATAACAGAGACCCCAATGTTCGAATTTTAAATCTAAATGCCTGCTGATGTTGAAATTGTTATATTTAATAGCTTTTCTTATCTACAACACTTCCTCTAGTGATTTATACTCGTATTGTCATTCTATACACTTTACATCTTATCCCTCCATGTGTTTTCCCTCCCAATGGTAGCATTTTTGTTAACAATCTCATTGTACTGTACTGTGTGTCTTGTACTCTGTGTGTCTCTCTTTGTACTGTACTGTGTGTCTTGTACTCTGTGTGTCTCTCTCATTGTACTGTACTGTGTGTCTTGTACTCTGTGTGTCTCTCTTTGTACTGTACTGTGTGTCTTGTACTCTGTGTGTCTCTCTTTGTACTGGAGAACCACTCGATTAGTCTCTCTTGTACTATTTGGGTGATCCAGATGAAATAAATATGTTTAAATAAAAAGAAGACATGCCAATTAAAAGTTGACATCAAATGAAAGCAAAAATTCCACTCGTGCCTTATGCAAGTAGCGTTGGTCTACATTACAAATTTCCAAGGTTTAGAAATCGTCGATGTCGAAGTGAACGGACATATGCGAACTTTGACAATTAGTTTAAAAATTTAGATAAACAGTTTGTACGTGTACAGTCACGTGGTACCTGTTTTGATTTAGAGACCCCATATATCTTTTTAAGACAACTCACTTGGAATACAGCGTTATCTTTTTCATGTTATGGTAATGAAAAACCACCAGTTTTGAGATACATTTTGACCTGCCCTGGGGGTGGTCTCTCAGCACTAGGCCTACATGCTCCATGCTCTGAACCTTTCTCCTTATTTCAAGATCACCCAGTTAGCATGTAAGTAGGCTCTACCAAATTACAAAAAAGGGACGTTAATAGTCTGTCCTATCAGAATAATACACTTACACAGGAGAATATGAAAATTTCAATTTATCTCTAAAGCTATATAATTTTGTTAAGGTTTGATTTGTCTGAAGTGCTTGTGTTTCAACAAAAATCATGGTGGATTATTTAGTACTGATGAATGATCTAAAGACATACGTATCATACATTGCATATACTTTTGCAATGTAGTGTGACATGTTTAGACCCCGTTACATATATAACACTACATGTGTGTTTCGATTTATCAGCACTAGCATAAATAATCCACAATATGTGCTTTTACTGACAAACCCAATTTTTGTCGATTACATCCAGTACATACGTCCAATTACACTGGGATCATTACACTCACAGCAACGAAATGAGCAACAAAGGCCAAGGATATGATGAGAAATCCCTGTACGACTTCGTGGAAAATGATGGGTACGTTTTGACTTGGGTACATTTTGATCTGGTTACATTTTGATGAGCCAAAACATACCTGGGTACGTTTTGACTTGGGTACGTATTGGCCTGGGTACGTCTTGACCGGGGTACGTGTTGACCTGGGTACGTTTTGACTGAAGTACGTGTTGACTTTGGTACGTTTTGACCGGATTCCCTAAAAAATAGGCCAGAATCTTTTAATGCTACTGGTTGCGAAAAAGACTTAACTGACAAGAACTGAACCTGCACAACAAAAATGCTTGAAATAAACAGAAAACATGTATGTGGAACAGGCTCACCTTTTACCCTATATTGAAACCATCAGACAAATTTGAGCACCTGCAAGAACTGGTACCAGGGATGTACACAAAGCAGGTTGGGATAATGTATGCACAAAAAGCCTTCCGAGAAGGCCCCATGTATCCTTGAAAATGACACCACCTGTTCCTAGGCCAAGCTGAAAATGCCCCTAATTAGCATAATTTGAAAGTCTACAACTTCCATTTACTGTTCATTATATTTGCAGGTATCACAAACCTATGTGCACATTAAAATTTTGTGTCTATGTTTGGAAGATATGGAGCTTTTAAATTTGAGTTGCCCTAATTTGCATAATTTTAAACATCATGACTATTGCAAACCAGGTGCTCAATTTCACTAGTAGGTCAGTCACCATGGCAAGTTTGGTGGTTTCGGAATAATAGTGCCCGATAAAAACCCCAGACAACTTTTGTCGTAAGAAAGATTCTTGGAAAAACAAAATGTCTGGGTTGGCACCCACATGTAATAATGTTACATGCCTAGTTTTCTTCAGCATATTTCAAATCTCACTACATTATGGCCTGTTTGGCGTCAAATTTATTGATTCCTTGACAGATTGATATTGATTGATTGGATATGGATTGATTCCCCCACTAAGTGGGGGACTCTGTGTTTTTTTTATTTTAGGGTAGCAGGCAGGTATAAGATCAATAATTGATTTCTGATCTATTGGAAAATGCTGTCCGTCCTCCCCCGAACAGGCCAAGGCCTGGAATATACAGGCATGGTTTCAAATCTCACTAACTGATATGGATTGATTCCCTGCGAACTGGAGACTCAGTGTTTATTGATTTTAGATTTAGCAGGCAGGTATAAGATCAATAATCGATTTCTGATCGATTGGAAAATCCTATCCTTCCTCTCCAAACAGGCCAGAGGCCTGGAATATACAGGCATGGTTTCGAATGTCACTGCATTGTTTTGTGATTGAAAGCACCCTTAGATGAGAAGAGATAGCTTTCTCGTCTCTACTCGAAGACATGTAGCGAACATTGAGGGCTAGGTTCTCGTGTCAAAGAATGGAGTCACTCTTCCATTGATCAATAAATCATAGCCATTTCCCCTATATATTATAACAAAATCCACTTACCGTGTGAACAGTTCAGTGTCTAAATGTTGAATGATTCAGGCTAAGAGTAATCACAAATATACCTACCTCGAACAACCAATCAGAGACAAGCTGAAACCTCTCATCCAGTCTGAGTACAGAACAGTCTAAAATAGATTGGCTCTTAACCAATCAGAGCTAATTGCTGTGAGATTCTTGTGATGCCAACATCTTTTGCTCAGGGTTGTGTACAAAACAAACAAACAAACAAACAAACAAAAAACTTGGAAGGAGAGCAGGGGTTAAAGTCATAATCGAATTTCCACATATTCTTCGGCAAAGAAGAAAAAAAATACACAGCTGAAATACATTAGCGCAGTTATTTACAAAGGGCAACATCTGGGGAGTAAAAATCGAGCCAGTGGCAATGCAGATAAACTATCAGCATGCAGCATATATTTCAGTACAGCAAACGCGGCAGCGTCCAGTAGGACTGATACCGTTTGCTCCAACGAACTCACTCCTTTTGGAAGTCTGGAAATACCGTCCACAAAAATCCTGCAAACATGTACGAGCAATTTCTCAATCTCTCTCTGCACAAAACGTTGACTAGACCCATAAAACACCTGCAAACCTACACTAGACCCACAAACCAACACCAGACCCATACAGACCCACACGGCCCCACAAAATACCCGCACAAGATCCAGACACCACCCACACTAGACTCCCACAGACCGACAAATGACCCACACAGACCCACAAATGACTCCCACAGAGCCCATACAAGACCCACACCACAGACCCTTGAAGCAGACCGTGGGCAACTCCATGAACCCCCTGTGGGGTGAAGCTCGATTCCCTGTATCATAGTAAGCACCAAGATATGAAACTCGAGTCCGAACCGACAACTTTCAAGCAAAAACGATTTGGTGTTTTCGCCTCGTATTATGTGAACGTCACGCCCAGGGCTGCCAACATTGGAAAGTCTGATTCCTGGACAACTGTACGCGAGTGAGTGGCGAGCGCCCGCAGGGCGCGAAGCCCCTCTAGGGGGGGTCCAGGGCATGCCCCCCCCCCGGAAAATTTTTGAAAAAAAAACATGCTAAATGGTGCATTCTGGTGCAATTTCAGGGCATAATTTATGCACTTCTGTGGATAATATTGATTGAAAAATGACACCCATGTTAGTCAGAATATTTATTTTCACAATCACATCACACAATAATAATGAAAAATAGACATGACTGGACAGATCTCAGTTTCTAGCACCTAACAATCACAAAACCCACAGCACCTGAAAATAGAATACAACTATGTTTAATGTACCTGGAACCTAATTTAAACCCATAGCACCTTAAAGTAAACAACTAATTCAAATGCACTTCGTTTGACTCAATCACATACCAGCTATTAAAAATTGTTAAATCACAGCACCTGAGTGTTCATCTGGATTTCTAATTTGACATTCAAAGTGTAAGAAGCCTGTGAAGTCATGAAAAAATAAAAATACTACCAGGGAGGTGTATGCCTGATACTACCAATATCACAAACAAACAAGTCTACATCTGAATACTTGTACTCTACCTTAGAGTTCATACTTAATCACAGCACCTGAGTGTTAATTCATAATACAGCTTCTAAGTTGGACATCTGCATATCTAATTTGAGATTCAAAGTAAAAGAAGCTTGTCAAGTTATGAAGAGATAAAATTACAATAAATACAAAAAAATAATAAGTCTGCATTTGAATACTTGTGCTCTACCTGAGAGTTCATACTTAGTCACAGCATCTAAGTGTTTATGACATAATACAGCTTCTAAGTTGGACATCTGCATATCTAATTTGAGATATCAAGCATATGAAGCTTGTCAAGTCATGATTAAAAAATATTATCAATATCAGAAGCTAACAAGTCTTTATCTGAAGACTTGTACTCTACCTGAGTGTTCATATTCAATACAACTGAATCCTTTCAACCTTAATCAGGTTAACAGTAAACGTAGGCCTCCTAGGATTTCTAACACATCACAACGAAATATAATGGTTAAAGTGAAACATCACACATGACTACACAAGCTTTAGTTTCTGAAATACATGACCAACATATAAACTGTTCAGTCAATTTGGCCACAAATCATAAATTATCAATTATTATGCTGCAAAAGATATACCAACAAAGTACTTCTGGGTGTACAATAAAACATGACAAGTTTGTAATCTGTGTAATCTGACAGATGCTGCAAAGACATAACAACAAAATATTATTTTCTGTACAATACATGACTACCATGAAAACTCACTGTTCAGTCCATTTGAACACACATTACAAAATATCACAATGGGCAATGCTGTCAAGACATGACTACACAGTAATCAAGAACAGAAAATTCATGACCAGTATTTAAAGCTGACTGTTCATGTAATTTGGACACAAAGTATAGTCTCTGCCACAAAGTGGAGCTCTAAAAAGCTTCATCAAAATAATGATTGCACACTTATGAGCACAGTGTTTATACATTCTGTCTGTGAGTGTTCATAGTTTCTGTTTCAACACATTGTATGTTGCACATTTGGCACTTTGAAGCACATAATCATCAGGCTTGTAATTGAAACAGACTGGTTCCATGTTTTGCTTGACAGCAAGCAAAGAGTTCAAGGTTTTGTTTTTCAGACAGTTCCTATCCTCTGTTTGTATCTTTCCCATCTATGAGAATATCCTCTCAACCTCAGTATTGGAGTGGGGGAGAACAAGCAAGAACTTGGCAAACTGTGTTGCATTGTCATACAAAAGGTGCCCATCTACAGCCTTCATTGAAGCCTGATGCCAGAACTGGTCCACAGGAGTCATTTGGCAGTCTAGTAGTCCAGGGTCCAGTGTGGTACTTATGAATTTTCACGCGGAGAGCGCTTTTACGTGCATTTGTTAAACTTCGCTTGCAAATGGTCAATCCCGATTTTTTTTTTTTTTGGTCAATTTTGGTCAATTCCTGGACAAATATAATAAAAACCGGGACGCACGGGACAGGGCCCTGATTCCGGGACTGTCCGGGCAGATCCCGGACGGTTGGCAGCCCTGCACGCCAGGTTGAAATGGAATCCTATATTTGTCAGCGGAAACTGAGATTAAGTAGCTTTTTTTCATTGCACATACCACGCAAATCCTTTCAGGGACATTTGGTCGTGCATTTCTGTCGGTCCTTTGCTTGACCAAACTATCTGATTTGGTCACCTTACCTTATGTCAAAGTTCAGCTCTCTGAGACTTGGAGGGTCCCGCACTGCACCACATGCACATGAAATAAAACACGCGCTTGAAAAAGAAAGAGGAAATGGATGTAAAATAGATGGACGTGCAGTCACTTGCACTGAGGGACCACAATATTATTATTCTTACGAGCCAAACGGGCATGGAAAAGATTCATCTTGTCATGAAGTATCCCGCCTATTACAAAAAAAGGGGATACATGTGAACATTATTATAATTCATAACCAATGTTATTCACTGTGTCGTATTTTCGTCTCTTCTTTCTCTCTCTTTTTTCTTTCTTATTTTCTTTCTATCTTTCCTTCTTTCTTTCTTTCTTTCTCTGCCTCTTTCACTTTCTTTCTCCCTCCTTTACTCTCTTTCTTTCGTCTTTTTCTTTTGTCTCTCTTTCAATTCTGACTTTCTTTTTTCATTTCTGTTTGTTTTGTCTCTTGGTGGATTGATTGATTGATTGATTGATTGATTGATTGATTGATTGATTGATTCATTGATTCATTACATAGATATGCTTTGTGCATCACATTTTGATAAAGGTAAATCTTAGTGCGCTTTTAGTCTTCATGTGATGGACACTTTTCTGACACTGTCTGCAAGAATATGTAATTGCACTGAATGGTAGGATCTGCTGGCATGTCTGAGAACAAACCCGGAACAAATCCGGAACAAATTATCGTCCCCCTTCTCAATAGCACTTTTTTGTTTTGTTGACGTTATCAAATTATCACGGACAACTTTTCCTTCGCACAGAGAGAGGCTCGAAAGAAGTTTGAAAAGTGTCAAAAATTACTCTCTGGTGAAGAAAACGTTTGATGGAAATCCATAATTTATCAAATCAATTTGAGTTTCCTTGAAATAGCAAGCCACATCATTGTCAGTGAAATATAATGAGTAGTCTTGTTTGGTATGTTTTGGAGTGGATTTTGAAAAGTCACTGCATAGCACAAAGCTTCGCCTGCGTAAAACGTTGTAGTCCCTCAGACCAGCTCCATCCATCTAACACGGCCAAATTTACCTGTTTTTTTTTCACGTTTGCGTTGTACATTGGGTAAAGGTCTGTACTATATTCTGACAAACGCACCGAGTTGGATGGAATTGTCACCAGTTGCCGCCATATATCTGTTATCAATGGAAGTGACACCAATGATGTGCCCATCCCCTAATAATAATAATAATAATAATAATGATAATGATGATGATGATGATGATGATGATGATGATGATGATGATGATGATGATGATGATGATGATGATGATGATGATGATGATGATGATGATGATGAAAAAGAACACGGATGTCAAAATCTTAGAAAAACGTCCACTTAATGAACATCTACTACGTTGCCAAACTACGGACAATGTGATGTAGTCTTTGTCAACTGGAATATTTACTTCAAAATGCAAATGCATGAAAGCCACGATAATAGGAAAATAGCTTAAATTGCGTTTTTGTTTGATTGTTTGTTTGTTTGTATTTTTAAGAGTCAGGCGGGATCATTTGCTTTGTGGTTTTCTTCTTGTATTTCATGGGAACAATTAAGGTAATGTCCAACCTGTTTTTGGACAATAGGAGATATTCATATGTAACTGCGATCCTGTGCACTTCCTGTGTTGAAGGGGCAACAGACTGATGCTTCCATCATGATCAGGGCAGATTTGTGTTATGTACTACAGAAACATCCATAAATAACACCCTTTTAACCAAAAGAGAGCCCATTTCTGATCAATTTAGGCATCCTTTATGTTTCAAATATATGTTAATACATTTTCTTAAGATTATTCTGTGTTCATGTTGTTCATTTTACTGGGAAACTACTTTTGACCATGCTAAATACATGGATCTGCTCTTATGCAGGTGGCTCCCTCTTTTGCTGGATAGGTTTTAGAGTATGACCGCATTTAAATATGAATGCATCCTATTGTTCATTTGAGATTTTTGGACATTTTGGAAGACATACATGCTGTTTATCATATGTCCAACTTTGGTATTTCTAGCCCCAATCCAATCTTAAAAAATACAAAAATACTTTCAATGTTAACATGGTAGTCAATTGACTGTGTTATCTTTTGATTGTTTCAATAAAATGTGTTTAAACCAACCTTTGAATCTTGACTACAGACAACAGGTATCTGCGCTAAAATGTTTGTTTCACGTGGACATTTCTCCAATAGGAGTTATCTGATTTTACACAATTAAAAACTGATTTACTCTATGACTTTTCTAGTGTCAAAATGTATCCGGAATTTTCCAAGAAATGATAAGTTCTTTTTTAAATCCGCATCAAAATGAAGATTCCCTAAAAACTTGAGCATTTTCATAAAAAAGCAGTTTCCACAAAAATATGTTTTCACCCAAAAGGTTCTGTTTATACAACATTGAATTATAGTATGTGTGTCAACACACACTTTTTTTCTTTCTTTCTTTCTTTCTTTCTTTCTTTCTTTCTTTCTTTCTTTCTTTCTTTCTTTCTTTCTTTCTCTCTTTCTTTCTTTCTTTCTTCCTTCCTCCCCCCTCTCTCTTTCTTTCTTTCTTTCTTTTTTTTTCTTCTTTACGACAAGATTTATCCAGAGTTTTTCTTGGACCCTTCTATTCCGAAAACCACCAAGCTTGCCATGGTGAATGACCTACCAGTGAAATTAGGCACCCGACTTGGAACAGTCAGGATGATTAAAATTATGCAAATGAGGGTCAATTAAAATTGAAAAGCTCCATATCTGCTAAACTATTTGAGATAGAGACAAAGTTCTAACTTACACATATAGGTTTGAGACAACTGGTAAATCCAATAACATACCAAAAAAAAAAAAAAAAAAAAAAAAAAAAAAACCTCTGGGAATTTTGCAAAATTTCTCCCCAACCCACATACAAGCCTTGAATTGCTTGCTGTATGACCTATTGCTTGACCTCCAGGGTGCCAGGCAACCATTTTTCATTCATAATTAATTAGCTTGAACCTGTCTTACAGGCAGCTTTCTATCCATGCATGCTAGGTGTATGCTTTGGAAGGTTTGGGTCTTGTAGCAAATTGTGGGGGGGGGGGGACTCCCAATAACTGTGTTGAGGCTCTCAATAAAATAAAGAGTATCTCTTTCTTTTCATGCAGGAACAGATTGACTCCATGCTGTCATATGTACCAAGCAGGCTATAGATTCCACTAGTGCAGAACAGACCTGTCAATGCACCATGACTAAAACGGGTATCCTAGCTGGCCCGTTTTGCCTGAGGCAGTGTCAGTCTGCTGAGCTTATCAGTCGCAAGGGAACACACACCTCTGGACTTCTTGGCTTAACAGAGGAGTGTACCCTCTGTTAAAAATAGACAAAATACAGAGCTGAGTCAGCCAGACAGAGGAGGTTGGAATTTGTGTCATCTCAGTGGACATTTTCATGTCTCTGTTTTCTCGTAACCAGTGAGGCAAAGCCTCTTCTTCATAGCCAATACTGAGACAGTATAGTGTTGTCTTGGTTCACAGATACATGTTTGTGTAGTTTCTTGACAGCTCCTGTTAAAATTTGTTTATGTAATAAAGGGGAAAAGACAGTTTTGTATTGCATGTATACATATCCCCTTGAATTATATTATGTATACACTGTACATATATATATGTGCATGTATAAATAATGTACATAATGCACACATACTCATCCATTCTCCTCAGAAGGGCTGACCCTCTCAGGAATGGGAACTTTTCTCTGGTCCAATGGGTGACTTTTTCTTTCTTTCTTTCTTTCTTTCTTTCTTTCTTTCTTTCTTTCTTTCTTTCTTTCTTTCCTACTTCCCGTCTTTCTTTCTTTCTTTCTTTCCTTTTTTTTCTTCTTCACAACCAAGTTCGTCTGGAGATTTTCCGAAGCACTATTTTTTACGAAAACCACCAAACTTGCTATGGTGACTGACATAACCAGCGAAATTGTGCGTCTCATTTGGAATAGTCATGATGTTTAAAAGTATACAAATTTAGGGGCAATTAGAATTTGTAAAGCTCCATATCTTCCAAAATATTGCTTTGAAAAGTTGAATATCTCCAAAACTATTACGCATAGACATGCTATTTCAACTTCAATTTATAGGTTTGTGGCAATGCCGCATCCAATGAACCATGAACCAAAGTTGTAGGATTCTAATTTATGAAAATTAGATAAACATTGAAAATGTAAATCTTGAATAGCTTCGAAACTATTAAAGATAGAGGTGCCATTTCTACTTCAATTTATGGGTTTGGGGCAAAGCCCTATCCAATGAACCATAAACCAAAGTTGTAGGTGGTCAATTTATGGAAAAAAGGCAAATACACAAAATTAAAATGTTTAATAGCTTCAAAATTATCATAGATACTAGCTTCACTCAAACTTCATTTTATAAGTTTGTGACATGTCCACATAAAATGAACCAAGAACCAAAGTTGTAGCATTCTAGTTTATAAAAATTAGGCGAATACACGAAATTTAGATTATGTTGAACAATGGCAAAGTATAGCATTTCAAATTGTTCTCATTTTAAAGGCAGCCAAATTTGCTATGAAGCAAATCGTCTTTTCTAGTTAATTCTTATGCTTTCTTTCATTCACACAACGTAAGGAGTCATACTAGATTTCTGTCCCTGTCTGAGTAGTTGTTTTCATGTTAGTTCCAATAGATACATCAAAATACTAACAAAGGAAAGTCAGCCTACAGCTATTTTTGCCAATTAAAACAGATTACACGACTTAATATAGAATCATCACTCTATATTTATTTGTTTTAGTGCCATTGCTGTTATATTTTTCAGGAAAGTCAGAGATGTTTGTATTCCATCAAAATACATTGCTATCATTTCATTTTCAACTGTGCTTAAACATACATACATACATACATACGTACATACATACATACATACGTACATACATACATACATACATGCACACACATACATACATACATACATACATACATGCATACATACATACATACATACATACATACATACATACATACATACATGCACGTATACATAAAAATAAAATATTTCAAGGAGAAAAAATAAAATAAAAACTAAATTGAAAATAAATGAATAAATAAAAATAAATAGACAGATAGATAGATAGACAGATTGATAAATAAATAAATGAATAAATAAATAAATAAATAAATAAATAAATAAATAAATAAATAAATAAATAAATAAATAAATAAATAAATAAATAAATAAATAAATAAATAAATAAATAAACGATTTCAGGCTCAAAAAATATTTAAAGGCTTGGATGGCATTTTATATTATTATTGCATTTGTCCTAACTTCGAAACATCTGTGTATTTTGTATTATCGTTGTCTCTAATTCTGATTTTTTTCCGTCATTTTTCATGGGCTGTTTACCTGCATGTATATATTCATTGTTGTAACACAATTTATTACATATTCTTTTCAATCATAGAACTTTCATCAACATATTGGACATTCGATCTTTTTTCCAATCAGACCAGACTTGATTGTTAAGTGAATGAATTGTAGAATAAACATTTGGAAATTATAACGGAAATCTGCAATGAAATGCGCGAAGTCTGAAGCTGCAAGCATGAAGGTAAGTTCAGACACGCACAGGTAAAGTGGTATTACAATACTATAATGATAAGTCAATCCTATATTTAGAATAGGTGCAGGTGTAAAATATTGGCCCTAGGGGGTTATTGGATGACACTATGGAGAAAACCAAACCAAACAAATCAAAATGCAAAAACAAAAACAAAAACAAAAACACGCCCCCCCCCCCAAAAAAAAAACAAAACAAACAGAAACAAACACCCACACATCCCAAGAAATGATTGACTGCACAGATGAATACACAATACTATATTGCAGATAAGGCCCTATGTGGGTCATTGCGCGCACAGATGTTCCAAGTTCACCCTCCCCCCACTCACCCGCCCACCCACCCCCACCCCCCGCGTATATTAGCACATATGCTTGACTGATTGAACGTTACGAGCGCCTGTGGTCCTGTTAAGGGGAGGACGGACAGCATTTTGCAATCGACCAGACATCGATTATTGATCTTATACCGGCCTGTAACCCTAAAATCAATAAACACAGAGTCCCCCATTTCGAAGGGGATCAATCTATAACCAATTAATCAATCAATCAGATCAATTCAATCGATCAATCAATATCAATCTGTCAAGGGATCAATAAATTTGACACCTAACGGGCCATAATGTAGTAAATCTCAATCTGAGATCAATGTGTTACATGTCAGTAAAACTAAGAATTGACCCTTTTAACATGAACCTGCTTCATGACTATAGGAACAAACGTAAACAGTACAAAAAACTTTTGAACCACACGAAAGTACATTTCAAGGAAAGCTGGCAAAACAACTGGAGTCCCTTGAAGAAAGAGACCCAACTACATTTTGGAACCTGTGTGAAAAGCTAACAAATGAAATTAAAACAAAAACAAATCCCATCGACAATGCTGTTTGGATAAATCATTTCAAAAAACTACTTTATAATCCCAATGCTCCACATGATGAACATCTGGATGACTTTATTCAAAACAATAAGGACAAAATTTTTAACGAGCTAAACTTCAAAATCCCCCCCCCCCCCCAAAAAAAAAAAAGTAAAAACGGCAATTGCAGACTTGAAGCAGGATAAGGCACCAGGCTATGACACAGTCTCTTGAATGAAATGTTTAAATCTAGTTGCGATATAATATCTCCACTTCTTGCTGAACTCTTTAATATTATTCTCTGTGATGGCTCCTTTCCCAGTCTGTGGCGTCAAAACATTTTCCCCTATTCACAAGAAAGGCGACGCATACAATCCTGGAAATTACAGAGGAATAGCCCAGTGGAGTTATGTCAAATACATATATATACAATGTATATATATATATATATATATATATATATATATATATATATATATATATATATATATATACATATATATATACATATATATATATATATATATATATATATATATATATATATATATATATATATATATATATATATATACATATATATATTTATATATATTCATTCATTCAAACCCTATTCTACGCTTGGGCATAATCCTGACCAAGGGGCCTGCCTAATATCACTGAACTACCGGCGCTATTAATGCAGTACTTATTGACTCGTATTGAGGATTTAAAAGCTCAGTGACTTGCTCAGCAAATGGGCAGATTTTCCTTTATGTTCGTTTCTTTAGATTATCAAATGATCAAATCCTAAATAAAAGCGCAAAAATGATACAATTTCGTGTGGAAGCTTATTCTTAGAGACACTGTAGAAATCAAATACTTAGATACTGATGTTGAGTGCACTTTCATGAAGAAATATATCATTAATGTTGTCAAATTAAATGATTATAAACATCGTGTCGGAAAAACAGACCTGTATGTTCGGATTTTGCTGAATGTCGCCATCCCGTTTTAAAATTTAATCATGAAAACTTGACACCCGCACATGCCACAAGAAATGGGATTACTTTTGATCTGCTTTTACTTTTATTTCATTAACATGTATGTATGTCTGTCTGCCTGTCTGTCTGTATGTCTGTATGTATGTATGTATGTATGTATGTATGTATGTATGTATGTATGTATGTATGTATGTATGTATGTATGTATGTATGTATGTATGTATGTATCGGGAAGGTTATTGGACATGAGGTGGCCTGACACATTTTTTATGCCCACAAACATTTACAATTTTTATTCCAAACCATTAGGGATCATGCTGACAATGAGGCTTATCCTTGCTCTGAAAACATGCAAGCAACTAGAAAATTTGATTTGCTTGTTAGCAAATCATCTGGGTGCCTGGAGAAACTGCAACACAATTCATGCAGCTGTGACATAAGCTCCAAATGTGTAATGGCATGTTAACAGTATGGCCAAGTTGGTGAAAAGTGTTTCAGAATGATATAGGTAGACATGTCTAGCTTTGACCCTCCAAGGTCACTCTAGATCAAAAAAGACAACACCAGATGAAAGCTTATATGTCATTTCCTACTCATGTCACTAGTAATTTTGGCCCCAAAGTGCACCGTTTTCCATATACAGAGATTCTACTAATGCTGTGTGGCATTGCTTTGACCCTTCAAGGTTACTCAAGGTAAAAAAAGACAGCACCACATGAAAGCCTATATATCATTTCCTATTCATGTTTAATAGTAACTATGGCCCGAAAGTGCACCGTTTTCCATATATAAAGATTTCCATGGTGTGTGACCTTATTAGCATAATTTAAAATTTTACTTTTGTTTACTGTTCATTAGATTGGCAGATATCGCAAACCTATATGCTGAATTTTGAATTTTGTATTTATCTATAGTAGTTTTGAAAATATGGAGCTTTTAAAATTTTTATTGCCCCTAATTAGCATAATTTTGAACATCGTGACTATTCCAAATCATAGAGACATCTTCCCTACTAGGTGTATTACCATGCTAAGTTGAAACAGTGTAGCTTGCACGGTGTCAGAGAAAGGATCCGGACAAATTTGGCGGAAAGAAGAAGAAAGAAAGAAAGAAAGAAAGACAGAAAGAAAGAAAGAAAGAAAGAAAGAAAGAAAGAAAGAAAGAAAGAAAGAAAGAAAGAAAGAAAGAAAGAAAGAAAGAAAGAAAGAAAAAAAGAACTTTGCAAAAAGAATATGTCTGGGTTGGCATCCAGACATAATTTACCATCGGGTATCATCCTGTACACAACTTACGACAATACAAGATACTAGATGAATCGTATCCTTGACCGAATGCGGTATGGATAATGTTATAGTGCCCATGAGACTGAATTATTTTGAACCTCAGTTCATGTCCAAAATAATTCAGTGCCCATAGTGTTGTACCCGGGTTTTAATTGATGTAATAGTTAAGTGGAACTTTAACTATTCTTGGGATGTAGCTTGTGAAAGGCCACTATAAACTGTTCACACACTTGTTCAATCACACAGTAGCCACACCAGTAAAAACACAACTGCTGGTTTTGAAGGCAGAACTGCAACTGATTTTTAATGTAAAAATTACTTCATGATCAAAACTCGTGCAATACAAGGCATTCAACCAATAAGATGCAAGTTTACAAATTATGACCAATATCAGAGAGAGGCTCTCCAATATAAACCAATAGGATATAGGTACTGCAACATAACAAAATACAAAAGAATGTGGACAACCAATGAAAGTGTGGTGCAGGACAGACCACCACTTTCTCAGACTGCTACTGTAGGCATTTCTATTGTTTGGTACCACTATTGTTTTAGAGAGGGGATTATGGACAACTCTGTCCCACACTGAGGTCTCTCAGGCAGGTGTCGTTAAGGGGCCTATTGACTGTGGACATGGGGCCCAGCCAAACATACAAACTGGCTACCAAAGTATTGTTTTTCAGTACAGGCTTATTCTCACCTGCCAGGCCTAAGATGACTTGCAATGACATATCATTCTTAACCAGACTATTTTTGGTTACATTTTACAAACTACATAAAAGAATGTTTGCCAAACCTGGAGCCACCTATTATACCAATGTCTCTAACTTTGCTGTTTCTGAATGAGAGAAAATAACTGCTAACAGCCTGCCAGTTGTGTGCTTTGTTACCTTCATAGGTACAACCAGACAAATAACTGAATGAAATAATTCAACATGTTTTATGAAACATGAAACAAATATTTAAGAACTTGATATTTTGGACATGAACTGAGGTTCAAAATAATTCAATCTCATGGGCACTATAACAATACTTTCGTCAGAAACCCAGTAGCTATCACAATCGCCTTTAATATCAACATTACTGATTTTGCTGCACCTGAGAGTCTAATCAGTGTGCGTTTACAGCGATCAACACGCCGAAAACTGATTTCTAAAAATTGACAAGAGTCTTTCTAACTGTTTATTTTTTACATGCAGTTGAAAATATGTCGTGGGTGTTGGCTTTTTCAAGGTGTACGTTTTAGTGAAACACTGCTGTGATGGCACGAATATCTTTGACGTTGGCTTGGGGGAGGCCCGTCTACTAAACGAGGGAAATCAGGTTTTCTTTTTCAAAATACCCACATGAAAGTATTTATGTTTATAACTTTTGGTCTAAAAATCATAGATGCATTAGGAGAGAGTACACTTGATATCATTTGTCAACTTGAACCCCCATGAGAAATGGTAACTTTCCCTGTTTATTTATTTATTTGTTTATTTTTCAGAAATGAACTCTTCGTTTAAACTATATATATATATATATATATATTGCCCCGTCTCAACATTATGAAAACCAAGGTTAATACGTTTTGCCTGGGCTGGTGGTGCTGTACCTAGTTTGGCAGTTTTATCCTGCAATGACGTGTAGGTAAAATTTGGACTTGCAAATATAGTTGATGGGCTTTTGATAACACAAGTTAAGTCTCAATGTGACAAATAACAAAATCGACATTTGAACGATAGGACCATGGTAGACACATTAAACTTGCAATTTTACAAGTTTGAACAGATTGGACAGGAAAATAAAACTTTCTGGCTAAACGAAAAGAACATTTCTCAAGTGACATCTATAAACACGACAAGATGAGATTTTTTTTCATAAAATCGACCATACTTATATACTCCCGGTTATATGTAGTCACCTGTAGATCCTGACAATTCTAAAAATACATATACTTTTATACGATTTTCTGAACAGTTTATATTTTGTGAATCATCAAAACCAAAGACCTTTTTGGTAACTGAGGTTTCCAACGGCCATCTAAAAAAGCCCATGTCTATTGCATAATTATCTTGAAACAAATTGTATGTTCATGTAGCCACTGTTTTATTGGATATGGTATTGCTTTATGGATATAAATTTGCCCCAAACACTCGCCAGAACACACTTTTTTGGTTGTTATTTTCCCAAAAGTTCCACCTTGGGAGTGGAGCAAGCCCCCCGCCCCGGTCGGTTGCTCTCGAATCCTCGTAATTTCAATATCTTCACAATCCAAACCTCCTTCCAAGGAAACCTGGTGACGTTAAATCTGCCTGTCTCAATCATGTCAATATGCAAGTCATGGGCACTTATTCTCAGTTTGGTGAATTGCTCTCTTTAATAATCAAAGTCCAATATTGGGGATATTGCATAATTTTGATTTTTTGACTTTGCACTCACCTGGGCTAAGGCCTCAGTTTATTCACTCTTCCTTCTCCATTTACATACATTTAATACAATCACGATGATATGCTGTACACATTTTCTCATTAAACTTTGTAATACAGGACTTACTAGAAAAGAAGATTTGCTTCAAAGTAAATCTATCTGTGTGCCTTCAAAAGTTGTAAATATTAAATGATACACATTTTGTCCTTTCGTACTTCACATTCCATTGAGATAATGGCTGGATGGAAATTTCAAAATGCAAATGACCTTGACCTTTAAAGGTCACATGTAAATTATCAGAATGTACAGTGTTGCAATATTTACAATTTGAGGCCTGACATGACTGAAATTGGATGAAAATTGACCAAGTTATGGGAATATTACAAAAATCTTGACAATATGTCAATAGAGAGCCAACCATAAAAAGTACCAATGACCTTGAAATAACTTTTTACCTTGAAAACGACCTTCACTTGAAAATGTCGATCTTAAAACTAACATCAATTTGACCTTGATATGACCTATGACCATGAAAATTATCTTCAATAAAAAAAACTTTAGACCTTCAAACTGACATTTCGACCACAAAATAACCTTTCATAGTGCTATGGCCTTTGACCTTGAATACCACCCTTGCCAAAAATGATTGCTGGCTTTCAATACTGACATTTCCCCACAAAAAAATGACCTATGACCTTGCAATGCCCTTGACCTCCAAATGACCTTTACCTTGACCATCGTTGAAAACATATACCCTTGAAATTACATCTATTACAGTTTATTAGATATTGAGGTTTAAAACTTTAATTTGTCCTAATTTGCATAATTGTGAGCATTATGACCCCTCTTCAAGATTGGCTGTCTAATGGAACGATGGATTTATGGTCAATTTCTGTGGCAGCAAACTTGGCAATGTGTGCATTGAACACCCACGATCAAAAGTGCCTTTTGACCTTGAAATGACCTTTGACCTTGGGATGACCTCTACCTGAAGTGAACTTTGACCTTTAAAATGGCATTTTTCATAAATTGCCCTACCATTATAGGAGGCCCTCATATAGGCCGGTGAGCCTGTCGGGCAAATGTTTTTTCTTTCTGCTGGAGTATATAAGATACTGAAGATTTAAAACTTTAAGTAGCCCTCATTTGCATAACTTTGAAAATCATGACCTCTCATTATATAAAGGCAACACTTCATGTATAGAAGTATAATTTTGCTCAGTTTGGAGTTTCTATCTATAAAAGTCTCCGGGAAAAAGTGCTGAAAAATTTGCTGAGAAAGAAAGAAAGAAAGAAAGAAAGAAAGAAAAAGAAAAAAGAAAGAAAGAAAGAATTTCTGGGAAAACAGTATGTCTGGCACACAGACATAAATATTATTTCCGCCAATATTTTCCCAATCATTGTGCATATCAAAGCTAGCATTATTTTGATGTTTTGGAGCCAACAGGGGTTTATACTCTTCGTCATGAAGTAGTTCTTACGTAGACATTTGGATATCAGGCTGTCTGGGTCACACCTGTGCGAATGGGGCCAATATTTCATGGCAGAACGCAGACTAGTAAAAAGTAAATTTAACACATGTGTAGCTGCCTGGTTCACCCTTTACCACAGCAGTACAGGACTTTAGGTGTACCCGCAGCATAAACAACAAAATTTGACCATTTAGGTTGCGCTAAAATTGCGATCCTCTGAACATTCTGTCCACAAGCGCTTGAAGCCAGAGGGCGCTCCGAGGAGCTCACCGACGCACGTCTGAAAAAGAGGTATACATGTAGGACAAAAGGTATGAAGGATTGGGACCCTCGGACTGAACTGCCCTTTAGAAATATGGCAAGAAAACTTGATTTCCCAAAAATTTCAGCAAAATCCATCCTAATATGTCTTCTCTCATTGTTTTTAGTTCCCCTTTTATCTGTGCTTGCTTTGCAGTATTGTTACAGTTCTTCAAAGTTGATGCCACTGTAAATTGTGTATTTTTTAGATTCAGCCTTGAAATTCCAAAACAGACGCAACTAAGAAAATCTGTGGGGCGCTTTTCAGGCATACGTGTTATGAGCTATTCAGTTAAAAACAATACAGAATTTGGTTGAACCGGCAGCAAGTTTTTTCCACATTTTTTGCATACCGATGTCACATCGTAATTTCAGATCAAAGCAGATTTTTTTTTCACCAATGAAAAGGAAAGGGTCATACTTTATCTTATTTATTATCATAGCCTTTGCAAGAAAGTATTCTTTGCTTATGTTTTTGTGATTTTTAAACTTCATGGAGTCGGACAGAGGATAGCGGACTTAGTGTACCGGGGCTCAGTTCGGTTACTTTTAAACTAGTCTTTACAGTGATATAGCTGTAAAACTCTCGTAACACTCTTATCACCTTAGGGTTCAAGCCATTTTATCAATATATTCATATTAGTACATAGAGTACGCAGGGGGAGGGGGGTCAAGATCAATCTATATTTTTAGCTTATTTTGAAAATGGTGATCAATATTTGGCAAAATATCAGCATTTTTAGAATACTCTTTTGGGGGGGGGGGGGGGGCGAGGGGGTTACAAGAAAGAGTACTCTGTGTACGCTTTTGAAAATATTGATAATTTTGCTTGACTCCTTAGTTCCTATTCAATTTGCCCAGATGTTCCAAATTTCTAACGGACCGTGGTAATACATTCCATTCATGAATTGTAAAATGGACTTTTCTTGGTATCAGTGGCATGAATTTGATTAGTTCGCATCGAAGTTTTTCCAGACAGTAGATTACAGAGATATTTAGGGCCAAATCAATTTACAATTCCGAATTTTTGTTTTCTCCTACTTTCAGCAAGCGATTCCAAACCTATCTCAAAATAGATTTTACCACACGGGCTTCATCCAACCTGTCTGGCATCACCTTGTGTGCATCCATCCCAAACTACACTGGCATATTCTAAACATGGAAGTAAGAATGAAAAATAGTGATTCTAATGATCGTTTGTTTAGTTTATATTGTAAACGTTTAAGGGTTCCAGCTGATATTTTCAGATTTAGTGACAATATGATCAATCTGAGTTGACCAAGAGAGATCTCTAGCGAACCAGAGAACCATATGTGTTTATGTACAGTAATATTTTCAAGACTACTATTGTTAAATGTCAAAATAGGATGATCTCCAATGTTAATTCTCCTACTACTACCATTGACTTGGTTTTGTGGGGATTAAACAGGATAAGCCATTGATCAGACTATAGTTATAATGATGACAGGTCCTGATTTAGTGTCTGCTGTTTGAATAGCACTATTTACTGTGATATATAATGTGTCATCTGCAAAAAGGTCGAATTCCAGATTTGACAATTTTCACAATTTCATTCGCATAGACAAGGAACAACAATGGTCCAAAACCTGAACCTTGTGGGCGCCTGCTTTGATGCCCCCCCCCCCCCAAAAGACGAGGCCTTGAATAACAACTCTTTGGGTTCTTGCATATAGTCCTCGATCCAATGGAAGAGCGGACCTTGGATTCCAATATTTTTTAACTTATGTATTAGGCCCGTGTACTACAGCAAATGGTTTCGCAGTGTCACAGAAAACCACACGTACTTCCTTCTGCAAATCCAAAGCTTTCGGAAATTCATGATAGAGAAATACCACTTGGTTGATTATTCCGTCTCCAGGCATAGATTGTTTTTCAGACAGTGCATAATTACCTCTAGAAAGCTGAAGATGTGCTTAAAAACAACACGCTCAAAGAACTTACCAACATACCTAAATATTGAGATGGATCTATAGTTACTGCATAATTCGAGTGTGCCATCTTTAAGAATCAGTATTATGTGTGCTTTTTCCTTTCTGATGGGAATTTAATTTATTGGAGAGAAAGGTTCAATAATTTAGTAAGGGAGGAAGGAATGCTTGGCGCGGCCTCCTTCAGGAGTTTGGAACTAATAGCGTCCGGGCCAATAGCTTTGTCGGTGTTCAATGACTTCAAGATATCTGGTATACTCTCTCCATCTAGAGCTGTACTTTCCAACAAAGTTTGTGGATGTTGGGCAATGTCAACCCAGAATCATCTGCATAACAGGGTTTAAGAAAGAATTCATTAAAATCATCAGCCTTGGATTTGCTGTCCGATATGACTTCATCGTCATCAGTTATCAAGGAAGGTACGGATATATCCGTTTCTTTGTATTCTTCATGTTACATGTTATATAAAGGAGACTGGGGAGAGTCGGAATACGGGGTAAGATAAAAACCTTAACGATGTCTGCTTCCCATAGATGTATTTCCAATTTTTGCACCTGTGGGTAGCACCTTTGGTTCTAAGCCCACTTTACCATGTGAAGCTAAGTTTGGTATCAAATTACGTCTTTGATCGGGAACGCGAAGTTTGCTTTTCTTATTCTTGCTACGATGCCCAACTTCTGAATATTCTACATAGCAGCAGAACTCAACAAAGAATGACAACAATGATATCAGTTTAACAAGAACAATATATTAACAATAAAAAGTCAATAGAAAGTGGGTAAGTGAAATTATACACTTAGCTAGATAGTCCGATAGTAAAACAGTCTGTAGGTACATCCTAATCCCTAGTGGGGGGGTTATCTACAGGTACTGTCTCACAGTTCCAAGTCCTGTGGCAGGTGCCCAATAGTCTGGTACAAATCCCACAGAAGTACGGTTTGGTTTCAATGTGGTACCCAAAGTCACGGTGCTGATCCAAATCCCACAGAGGTGCAGTTTGGTTCCAATATGGTATAATTAACACCAAATATACCAATCCACACAAAGACACTCATGGGAACAATGTATAAATGGGTAACACTAAATATACCAGTCCACTCAAAGATACTGTCCACACTCCACAGGTACGATGTATAAATGAGTATCTCCTTAGCAGTAACAATGGCTCAAAGTCAAACTGGCTTGAAGTCATGCAGCTTCTGTCAGATCTCAGAATTATCTCTCTCCCGTCAAGAAAGGATCTGTTTTATATATCTAAGCTGAGAATTCTCACCAGTATTCCAGAGTTTTCCAATTAGTCACATATCCCAATCCACCTGCGTGGACCACATATGAATATACGTGACCATTCTAGCTTATTTTATATGTTTACAAAATCATGAGTCACCCCAACAAAGCAGGCCAACTGAGTGACTCTGCATACACTCAATGAGTACAGTGACCTCTCCAAATCAAAAGAAACAACATCTACAACACCTCTCCATTAAATATTTCTTTTCAAAAAATTGTTGCCACATTCTTTACACAATAAATATTAAGCTAAGTAGCAGAGAGTTATCACCACAAAGTATGACAGAGATTAGTTGGTTATTCCTACAGTGTGGATAATGTACATTAACAATCAAAGGGGTGAGTTGAAACATAGTACAAGGGCAGTGTTGAAACGTTTCAATTCTGCCTTATTTTCAGCTTGTCTTACGGTAATATGGAACATGTTTCCGCTTTTCCCCGTGATCTTAGATGAAGCAGTTTCAACCTACCGCTGGGGTTTGATGGAGTTGGTTCAAGCTGCCCCTGGGGTTAGAAGAAACAGTTTCAACCTACCCCTGCAGTCAGATGGACCATTTACCGGTAGGTTGTAGTCAACTTTTATTATGTCCACATATGCCTACTTATTTACACACAGGCATCCAATACACAAACATTAAATAAAGATTAGCAAACACATAAACATTCACATTTCGAGAATGAAGAAACTTAACACGAGGAGAGACTGGGGAGAGTTGGAACATATAAGAGTTCAGATCCTATATCATCAAATACATTCTGTAAAATATCCTATTGTTACATGTAAATGGCAGACAGGTCTGGCTAAAATGAACATTAATTGACTTGCTTAGGTAGGCTTATTATATTTCATTTTACTGAGAATGTTTCAACTTACCCCATTGCATGTTTCATCTTACCCCCTGTGTGGGGCGATATGAAACATTTCACTTCTCCATAGTTTTGAATATACATCTTGATAATGCTCCATAATATATGAACAAGACAATGCCCATTTTTGCACGACCCTTTGCTCGTTTAAATGTTTTCTTAGAATAACCCAGTATTTAAATACTTCTGAAGATACGGGGCCTCGACTCTGAAGTGTTCCAACTCTCTCCTACTGTATAAATTGTTGAGGACATGTTCTAGTCTTGCATCTATCACCGTATATTATATCTCTACATTTTTAAAATCTTGTTTCAAGAAGAAACTTATTCTTGAAACAAGATATGCAAAATCTTGGGAGTGAGAGAGGAGTTTTTTTCCCTTGAAACAAGAATATTGAGAATATATATCTGTTTGTCTTATAACAAGACAATCATTCTTATTTTGAGCAGAATACTTTTCTTTATCTTACTCAAGATAACGAATTTTTACTTTGATCTTAGACATCTCTGAACAACTTTATGCAAATTACTTGTATATGACATTCATCCGAATACCATGGCCTGTAGATACTTTCACTCAAAATTTCTCTTGCTAAATTTCACAGTTTGAAAAGCTAAAGTACACTCGACAATTCTGTTTTTTTGGCGAATTCCGAAAAAAAAAATCGTTATTCCCACTTTTGTCCGAAACTTGGCTTGCTAGCAGCTTCCCAAGTGAACTGTTATTCATCGAAGGCTTTGGCCTGCCAATCCGGAAGGCTAGGACTGCTGGACCGGGAGGCGGAGTAGCCATATACACGCGGAACTGGCTACTATGTTCCCGGCGTGCTCACTTGGAATAACTAACCAGTGAATGTTTATGGGTGGAGTTTTGTGTCAATTTTGGATTATTATCCTGGAGGTCTATTTCCCGCCCCCCGCCCCCCGGCCACTATACAGATGTGAAATTTTGAAGAAGTATTTTGCCAACCAATGTATATTACCTCACGATGACAATCCCATGCATTGTCTGAGCTCTACAGAACTGAGACCCGTCTAAACTTTTCTCAAAACGATGAAATTAGTGTGAAAAAGGTTTTACGATCATGAAGTACTAGTTCTGTAATGGGTCCTGATGGTATTGCAAATGTTGATTTTGAAGCGCATTCGGTATCTGTCCCTCTCTTATCAAATCCTTTAACCATTTCTTGCAAACTTCATGCTATCCAGAGTCCTGAAAAAAGTGTAATGCATGTCCTGTGTTCAAAAAGAACGTCAAACAAATTAAGAGCAATTAGAGACCCATTCCATTGCTCTGCAATGTTTTTAAGGTTTTTGAACGCTTACTTTGTAATGTTTCTTAAACGAGCACTTTATACATCATGATCTTTTGACTTCCAAAAATTCTGGGTTTCGGTCAAACGATTCATCAAATAATCAACTTCTAAAAATTCTTCATGACATATATAATGGTCTTGAGCTACAAAAGGAAGCCAGAACAGTATTTCTTGATATCAGTAAAGCGCTTGGCTACGTGTGGAACGAATGTCCGGCTTTCGAACTAATGCAGCTTGTTGCAGAGGGACCTCTCTTGAAAGAATTCGAAACTACTTAAAATCTAATCGTCACCAATGTGTAACGACCGGTGGCCAAACTTCGTCCATGCTTCCCGTTGAGGAAAGGTTACCCCAGGGCTATATCCTGGGGCCCTTGCTGTTCCTAGACTTCATAAATGATATTACTGATGGCATCTCTTGTATTTGCTGATAACACCAGCATACATAATCCATCCATTAGCTTAAAGGAATGTGAAGTGCCAAAGGCAAAAGTTGGAGCATTTAATATTTACAACTTTTGAAGGGACACAGACAGATTTGCTTTGAAGGAAATCTTTTCTAGTTGGCATTATTTTCTCCAAAAATGGCATTCAGAGAACGAATCACACTCGGCACCCACAATATTTTGTTCCTCAATTTTGCAATTCATAGAAGTATTTGAAAGTAACCTCTATTTAGGCCAGCTGACATTATGCATTGTAACTGCACAAAAATGAAGCTGTGATGAATCCTTCTTGAGATTTTATGGTAACATTGTCCACGCAGACGGCCTTCAAATAAATATTTCAAAAGTTCCACAAAAAGAGGAAGCTGGTTTTCAACAGGAACGTGGTCCATTGTAATGTACATCTCTGACAAAAATTTGGTGCAGCTGCGATGGATCCTTGTTGCGACATTATGGTAATGTCGTCCCCTTATGCGCCACTCAGACGGCCTTGAAATAAACACTTTTAAGTTCCATAAAAAGTTTATAAATAAAAGCTGGTTTTAAATAGGAACCTGGTCCATCAAAAAATCTCTTACAACAATTTGGTAAAGCTGCGGTAAATACTTCCTGTGGTCATATTTTTTGAGATATCATGGTAACGTCGTCAGGGTCGATGCCACTCAGACGGCCTTCAAACAAGTACATTAAAAGTTTCATAAAAAGTTTTAAAATAATCAGAGGAGGCTCGTTTTTAATAGGAACTTGGTCCATCAAAGGATTCTTCTGTAACAAAATTCAGAAAAGCTAAGGTGAATTTTTTTTTTAGATATTATGCTAGCGTCGTCTCCATGTGCACTAATCAAGACGGCCTTGAAATAAATACTTCAAAAGTTTCATAAAAAGTTCAAAATAAGAGGAAGCTGGTTTTCAATAGGAAACTGGTGCAATAGGTGCATCTCTTACAGAAATTTGGTACAGCTCCGACATTCACATGGTTCCTGGCTCGTAACCGGCTAGATGTTAATCTGGGCTAGGTTGAATGCTTTTTACGGGCTCAATTCTGCCCATATCCATGAAATATCACAAGTACACCTGATAGTATTGCGCAAGGGTGAACAGTGTCTACTTGTCCTATAATATGGTCCAATGTCTGAAGTGTCGACATAGGTCTTGCAATATAGCTGTTTCTGTAGAGTTGTTTTTATTTATGATGACGCTGTGTTGTCTCAAACATTTTTGATGGTATTTTGTAGCGGACATGAATTGTGTCCTTTACTTTCTAGTTTCTGTAGGAAAATAACATTTTTAACAGTGAACTCTCCAGTTTTTGTAGTGTTTCTAGCTATTAATCTTTGTATACAATGTTGAAAAATCAAAGGTTTGAATAGATTTGGCACCTTCCTTCTTTTTTTTACCTGTCCTGTAAGATATCTGTGGTACTTGCAGTGATCCACACCATATTCACTCTTGTGAATATATGAACTCTTTCTCAATAATCAGTATAGGATTTTTGGACAAGTTTCAGAACTTTAGCTAGTATCTTAGCAACTTGTTTTCAAACACACTTCTTTGCTGCGATAATATACCTAATCTGACAGGTTTCTTGTGCATTTTGACAATTGTACAGATAATCGGTAATTCCCTTTGTTCACTTGGTGCAACACATTTCAAAACTTTGTTCTTGTGTACTTGTTCTGCAATAATTGCTTCAGGGCTGTTCCAGAAAATGCCCTGGGGGGTGGGGGTGGGAGGCAAAAAATTTCAACCACCCCCATACCCAGGATAGAAGGAACATTCTGAACCCCTTACCCCTACGACAGACATAAGTTTTGAAACCCCCAATACCCAGGACATTTTAATAGTATTTTAACCCTCATACCCTGGACAGATCTTAAAACCTACACCTCCCTCCCCCCCCCCCCCCATCCAGGACATACATGTACATGATGGTTCTGAAAAAAGCTCTATCAAAGATTTGTATATTCACAGATATGTATGTAATAATGCACAGCATATTCAATATCAGTACGAGTATCAGCACTGAGTACTGATGTGAATGTACGAAGTGCTTATGCGAGTACTGATATGGAACAAGCCATGCGTTATTACTTTTGTCATGTATCTACAGTATTACAGTTTCGCTGCCAGAGGAGCTGCTTCCACTGTCCAGATACATCCAAATCCATATTGGACAGAAAAGCAGTTCATCACAGAAATGCAGCCAGATACAACCCACGATCTTGCTTTCATATTGTGTGTACAATTCCATCCATAATAATAATAATAATAATAATGATACTGTAAGTACATGATAATTTACATTAATATATTTCCAATTTGAAAATAATGACATGTCAATAAAATGAAGTCTTTTGTTTTTATATTCTGAACTTTTCAATGATAAAAGAAAACTAAATTTTGAGATTTGGTCTCCATGAGAATGGCCAGTGGGTAAGAGCTTAAATACAACTCCTCCAGGAGGCAGGCCTGGACATAATTATAAGAAAAATATGGACCACCTACACCTCCACTGTTAAATTTAAAAATATTCTAAATAGCTGCAGATTACTCGAATGTAAAAGATATTACAACTTTTGTATACAGGGCCTGATATTTAGACATCAGGCTTTCCTGTTATCTGGGACAAGTAAATTTTCCCGCAGGACTAGCAAAAAATTGAATTGAGATTTAACTCCTTACTTGTGTAAAATTGGAACAAAAAGGGTAATGGGACAAGGAACAAATCCTTAATTTCGAACTCTGGTATATTTCGTATCTGCATCCCTGTTGAGGTGGACTTCAGGCAAATGTCTGCATCTCAACTGATTTTCTTGTAACCACGCATGGGTGGTATGCTCCCCTGGAAAGTATGGACCTATGGGAGGTGCACTGGCAGTTGTGCTTTCACTACATGTCAGGGCTTGACATTAAGGATTTTCATTACTTGTCCCACATGACTTTTTCTCCAATTTTCAGTTAAGTACTGGGTTAAATTTCTATTCAGCTCAAAATTTTTCTTGTCCTGGCTAAAAAAATTACTTGTCCTGGACAATAGGGCTTGATCAAAGTCAAGCCCTGCATGTACTCCATCACACATGAGAAGCAATAAATACAGTTTCTCAAGTTCTCATTTTTAAATCTAAACCTGTTCTTGAGATGGCTGTTCTGGAGGACTTACAGCACAAAAGGCAGAAAGACTCCATCTGTAAAGGGCAAGCTGAAAGTAAGTCACAAAGGTGATAGGTTACTAAAATGAAATTATGTCAAATGGCCCTCACACTCCGGACATGTGTGTAAGGCTGATATCCCAATGTCCCGGACATGATTAGAGACATATACCCCTGACCCCCCCAGATATCGAAGTTGTTGCCGCCCCCCCCCCCCACCCGAGGACATTTTTTGGAACAGCCCTCAGTAGATTCTGCTTGCTGTGAGGTTCACTGATTCTTGCAGTATGTTGTTGATATAGTATGTCTTGCAAGTGCGATGTTATTACTTGCTTTGTCAATGGGTGTTGTGACCAATTTGTTATGTAGATCAAGTAATTGACTCCTTTCACAGAACCAGCAAAGCATAGACTTTTCTCACCTCCAGCAGACTGGAGAGGGCATTGAGGGGGTGAACACTTGTGGGCATAGGGTGACGCATGTTAAAAGTACCAATCTTTGCTGCAGTTATTATCTAGAAGCACTTGTTTTGATTGCCTCCATTTTTGAAAAGGTCCATTCCTCAAGAACTTGATTTTTTAATCAACTTTCTCCAATATTCTGATTTTCTACTCATTAAATACTTCCTTGCAGATTCTTTTCTTACTTTGTTTCTCAATGAAGTTATTGAATCCTTTGTTAATTTCTCTCCTTGCTTTCATAAAGTTGATGCTATATATTTCTCTATGGTTTGGTCCTCTTTTCAACAACCAAGTTTCTTGTTTTTTAGAGTACTTAAATCTCCTGTGATGTGGTGTTGATACATGTATTCTTTGAATGTCGAGTCACATTCACGTTTGGTTGTTGATATGCCAGGTGTCCAAACTAACTTCATGCATTATCTTATCGTAGTTGAAGATTTGAATGCTGTTAGTTTATTTGTAAGTAACGTTAATACTATTCTCAACATAACTGTTCACACAGTCTTCGATGTTCTTGAGTTTTAAAATATTTTGTAGATTAATGTATCCTATTGCTGGGCTTTCATAAAATATTATCGCTGGATTCAAGTTTTTGTTCTTCCTTTGGGGGGGGGGGAATTCCTTTTTGAGTTTTAATTTATGTTGTATCATGTCTTCAACTAAGTTCACAATCCGGTCTTCTATAGGACTATCTTCTGCAATTACATGTTCATTTAGGGTTTGCCCTTGTTGTTTCACTTCTTTTTTTCTCCATTTGTGGTAATGTTATGTTACACTGGCATAGTATGTACCATCATTAATCTTCCATTAAGTTTTAATTGGACAGACGATGGAGGGCTAGTCATAACATAAGCTCAGCTGACTGACAAGTCAGCTGAGCTAAAAATATCAGTCACCGGAGCGTGACCAATTGAACAAACTTGGAAGAGACCCACCCAAGGTACATTGACATCAAGTTTGAAGTGAATCTTGCGGACAATTTTGAAAAAGTCGATTGTTGACCATGGATGACAATGGACCATAACATAAGCTCGACTACTGACGAAGTCACCAGAGCTAAAAATTACTGGACTGTGACCACCTGAAGAAACTTTGCAAAAATCCACCCAAAGGTACATCCCCACAAACTTTCAAGTCATTAAAGCCAATTGTTTTTCATCAGAAGTTGAAAATGTGAATTGCTAACTGATGGGCAAAGGACCACAAGGTGAGCTCAGCTGACTGAAGTTAAAAACAATGTTCGACAGATACTTCACAATTGATAGAAATAACGGACCAGCTTCATGGAGGACGACATATAAAGACCTACCAATCTTGAAAACCAAACCAGCGTACAATTAGCTGAAGGGGGAATTTTCGTTGGACTCTGTGTCCTCAATTAAATTTGTTGAAAAATGTATCCACGATTTTTTGCTTCATGAAAAAAAAAAAAAAAATCAAAATGGAAACTGTGTTGTCAGAAACTCTACTGTGAATTTCTTTTGGTGTCACAACACTGTACTGGCGATAAGCATGCTGCTATAATAATTTCATTTATCTGCACTATACTTACATTTAGAGCTCGAAATATATATTGCCGAGAAAAACAACTTACAAATTTTCTATAACAACTTACAGGTGTGCAAGAGCTGAGAAGTGTACATTGTAAGCCTCTACCTTACAAGTTGGCAGGTCTGCTGATGGTTTTTGTGGATTTTTCATTCGGTAATTCGTCTTTTTGGGAGAAAGTATATTGTGCATTTGTTGTCTGCATAATTTCAAATGTCGCAGCAGGATTTTCACTTTACAGGATTTTGTCAGACACCACAACAGCACTGATGGGTATTACCATGAAGCTCACAGGACCACTAGACCTGCGGCATAGAGGGCCCTTCGGGGGTCATACCCCAACCCGTGGTATAACAAGTTACAACCTATATTTTCTTATAGGTATATATGTCCTCTTCATGAAAAAATAGGTTGTGGAATCTGAAAAGCGTTTTATCATATATATTTCTGCCCGTTTCCATGACAACCTATGCCATTTCTGAGACAACTAAAATTTGTCCTTAAAAATAATAACTTTGGTGATGCTGCTTGTGGAAAGGCTAAATAAACATCAAAATGTGCTCAATTGCTCAAATATAGTAAAAAAAATACAGAGTTTGCTCAAAGTGCCTAATTATCATATGTTATTTTATGCAAATATATGAAATTTACATCGAAATTAAGTTTTGTGCGACGGATAACATACTATATTTACTAAGATATAGTTTAGTTTATTTAAAAAAAGGCAAAATGATTAGGAACAGTACTCATACAAGTTTTATTTATCATGTTCATATGAGTATACCATATGCATATTACTTAATATGCTAATATGGCTATCATATGTCATCTTCGCTTAGGGAACCGTGATAACAATTGCCAATACAACTGATAAAGTAAGATAGTACTTTGTACCATGTATTCACACCTACACGTAATTTACAGTGAACCATCCCCTGGAGTCCTGCAACAAAACTAATGTATCTCTGGCATCAAACTATAATTAAAGATGCCTTTTAGTAAAGGAAAACAGTATAAGTACATGTACACACTAAATATAGAAAGCTGATCAATGATGGTCACGGTTTGGAGATTCTACGCAAAGATTCAATCATCATCTTCCTCGTCATCACTGTCTGTGTCAGTGTCAAAAGTGTCATTTGCACACTCATGTCCAAGACATGCACATAATTCTGTGCATTTAAGTCCTGTCTGGAGACAATGGTACTTTCTTGGGAGAGTACACTCAATATCGGTGCAATACATACGAGTCAGGTTGCGGACTTCCAGTGGGGCTAGCTCATTGGTATACATCGAAGGCTTGAGGAAGCCATCATTAGACATTTCCCAGCCGTTACCATTGGGATCCCACACTTTAGGGTTAGGAATGTGACTGTTGTATTGGTGTCTTTTTGTCCAAAACCACTTCCTAGTAGTCATTACCCTATTCCGCAGTCCGAACTCTTTACTCTCCATAAGCTAACCTGTCCCGGTCTAACCTATATACATATAAAAGTACTATTGTCCAAATTGCACACGTTCCTCTGTAAAATTTTGACATAGGCTGTATTAGCCGAAATAAATTAAAGGGTCTTTGGCGAGTAACTACTCAACATGTTTCGGAGCCTTTTACCCGTATATGTCTCTCAGAGTAGCGGCTCCTTGTCTAAGCTAAATATTCAGCAAAGACAACCCACATAATAATGAATAAATATGAACGTGGCAAACGATGAATTAGCTAAATACGTAAAGTTTTGCATATACATGTAGACCTTCATTATGAAAGAAGAATACCTGGCAAACAAACTATAATTACCAAATTTGTGTAGTACAGGTTCAGTTAAGAACAATTTGACTTACCCCTGAACCAATATGTACCCTTTCTAGCTGGACAGCTTATTCTAGTTAAACCATCCGGCAGTGTTTAACTGAAGTGGAAACAAGCTGGGGCATTATATTCAGTCCCAGTGATTGTAAAATAAACAGTTGCAGGTAGACCACCTGTATAAACCAAGGGAAATCCTAACAATGACTGCAACAATGTACATCCTGCACCAGAAATGTAAAGCAAACTCCATGATGACACCTACTCCTAAAACAATTAAGCTCTATTTCATTGCCAACCCTGAGTCAATGTATCAACGTAATGTGTCAGGTTTGTGATATTTGAAAAAATGCTGTCACTTTTGAGTAATTTTTTAACATTGAGTAAAAGTGCATTTAGGCATGTCAGAAAAGAATAAAAGTCATTAGCATTTATGCCATAAACATGTTATCAAAACAATTTTTCTTAACAGGATTTTGAGTACAATTAAGCAAACATGTTACTGTGGTAGGCCGCTGCTTGCTACTGATAGTCATTTGTATTTCAGTCAATGCAATGAAAATATTAACCAGATATCAAGTACAATTAGGCAAGCTTCTAACTGTCGTAGGCCGCTACTCGCTACCGATAGCCCCTTGGGGTTTAACCTAAGAGAAATCAAGCTAGCCTAAAATACAGAATGATGTCAAAAGATAAAATTAAGTCGAAAAAAAGGCAAGTCTAAAATCTCTAAAATTATTTAAGCCAAACTTTCTAACCATCTCCGGATATTTACAGCAAAATTTGTAGAAATATGTGATCAAAAGTACATCTTTGAATCTTCCTGACTCAAGTTTATTGTAAATAAAAATTTGGTTCGAGATGCAAAGTCCTGAAATTTAGAACAAATACGACCAAATCTCAAAGTCTGTGAAAAAAAACGTATCATATCCAATAGTATCCGAAATAATACTGCCTGGGAAAGGATAATTAACTACTTCAAAGTTAAACTTATCTATTTTGTGATAGACTTTAATACAAAACCTGTCATTTGTGACCTGATTATCCAAGTCCAAAACACATCTCTGAAACCATCTGAATTGTTGCCCTCCAAAGGGATATCTTTTCGGTAAATTTTTTTAGCAATTTTACTGAAATTTTGTATATTTACACAAGCAATGTCATCAATATATCTTGCGTTGCTTGATAATTTTGTAGCCATTTGAAAGTCCTTTTTCATCAGTTTATCCATATACTTAAATTCAAGCCAGGTTAAATACAAATCTGCCAGCAAAGGGGAGCAGTTGCTACCCATTGCAATGCCTTTTATTTGTTGAAAAAACAATGGTCCGCATTGAACAAAAGTATTATCCAAAAGAAATTTTATAGCATCTATCAAAGTTTCAACAGTGTACGATTTAATGTTACTTTTTGAATATTTGTTGTGTTATGCTTTCCTTGTATATGAATTAATACTAATGTATGGTTTACCATTATGGTTACACATTTTGCTTATTAATTCTGAGAGTGAACTTTTGACTTCATCTATGGGTAGATTTTTGGGCAGTGAAGAAAAATCAAAACATTTAATATTTTTTGCTTTTACATCTTTGATTTTAGATACTAACTCGGAAGAATTGCTAATACCCCCAAAACAATTTAATTCACTGTTTCTAGAAATTGCATTACAGTTTTTACGAAAATGATTCCTAATTGCAGTTAAACACAATGTTACTTCTTTTGATAATTGTTTTGTTGTACATTTTGCAGCACCGGCTATGAATCTAGATTTAAAAAGGTTTTTATGTAATTTGGGTATCCAGAACAAAAGTGGAATAGAAGAGTCCTCTTCAGAAATTTTGGTATTAAAATTCCTTTTCGTCTCATCTCTTTGTGTATCTATCAAATTATCAATGGATTGTTTGTGTAATTTATATACATCATTTCCTCTTATGTCTGAAATTTTGTTTATACCAAGTTCTTTTTTCAAAACATCCAGATAATATTTTTTGCAGATGATCCCAAGATTGTTCCCTGCCTTATCTATGTTAGTGACTACAAAACTTTCTTGTAGTTCTTTGACTGCTTTTGAAACTTCAGGTTGTTTTAGATTAACCGTATTGAAATTCTTAATGTGGGATTTGTAACAATAAATTCTTTTTCTAGAGACTTTTTTCAAGTTTTATAACCGTCCTTTAAATTTCTGAAATTCTACTTTTCTATTTTTGCCCATCTTATACAGTAGGAATCAAATGCATCACATGTATCCTGAAAAAATACTGTCAATGTTCAACTTGGGGCATATCCGAAATTTTGTACCTTTTTTCATAATTTCTTTTAAACTTGAATTTTGTACGATATCTAAATTACCTGTAAATACATGTTTGTGGTATGCATCAACAAAATGTGAATATTTACTGTTAGACATACTATCACAATTTTGATTCGCTGCGATATCTTCAAGAGTAATTGAAGCCAGAAATTGCTTGTAATTCATGATACTTTGTCAAATATTGTTGCCATATTTATAGGAAATGATGGGGAGGGTGGGGGGTCTTTTATTTTGCAATCCTTGGGAATCATGTTACGAACAAATTTCAATTTGAAAAGGGACTGAATGTTTAGTGAATCAATAATTTTGTGTTTGAAAGGAATGCTGCAAAACATTTGATCTAATTTTTTCTTATTAGAATCTGGTTTTCGAATAGTTGTTGTGTAAGCGTGCACAATTTCACAAAAACTTTGCGGAAATGTGTGTTCTGAATCAGTAAGACCCAAATATTCATTAATTTTTTTATGTCTCGAAATGATAGTGCTTTAAGAGCTGTATGTAATTGATGAATGCCATTGTGGCACCAGATGGCACACTAGTATTGTGCCCTTTTCACATGTTGCTCAAATGCATCCTCAGTGGGCGGTAGTTGAGCAGCTGATCGGTCTGTGGTGGAAGCAATCATATATCGTAGCTTTTCCAAAGTAGTTTTGAAATCAGTCCCTTTCATGTGTTGAGAGCTTTGCTACATAAAACAGGTATTGTGATTTAGCCTGGCTGGGGGTGGCTTCTTGAATGGCGGTTCCAGGTTCATGATTTTAGGTTCACGATACAAAATTATCTAACCTGCAAATACATTAAAACGTGGGTGTTCTTACCAGGTCCAAGTTTCATTTTAGAAAATAATCCAGTTCACCATGTGTATATTATCAATCATGCAACGCATTTTGACAATATGCACAGTCATTCTCAATAACACTGATAATGAGACAATCACAGAAATGTGCCCAGATTTGTGCTTTCTGGTGCCTCTACAACACAACACATAAATTATAAAATCCTAATTTGAAGATGACCTCATTTGCATACATTTAATGATAGGGTTTCTAAATTATCTTCACTTCATTTTTTTTCCGGTAATATATATGCAAAATTTGCTCAAATTCCAACAATGCGTTCTGGAGAAAGCACTTTTGCACAAGCTAGCCAGACCAGACAACCCATATACATAATAGCACCCCCCCCCCCCCCCCCCCCGGTGGCGGACCCATAAAATTTCAGTAAAGCTGTGAACAAAAAATGTTGATAAGACGATTGGGATTCTATGTTCTATATGATTTGAAGCACTTTTCAAAGAAATGTAACTTTTTGCATTGGTACAGCACATAATGTGTGATATACATCTCTAGAATGGCTTCTAAAACCCCAACATCTGAAGCCTAATTTGCATACATGTTATGGTGTCCACTTCATATACTCCAGCAAATTTGGTATCAGTATATCCCTGGAAGTATATTACCTTCATCATTTAACATTTATCCCCAATTTTGGTAATTTGGCAACTGCAGCAAACAACATCAACAAATAGAGGTGTTTAAATTGCCAAATAGATGACAAAATTTTGCATATAATTATAATAATAGTGATGTTATTCAAATAATTTTCAAAAAGATTCATGCCTGTTGAAAGAGTAAGGTTAGTGCTACCTTCTGATGAAATTTGGAGTGCTTATCTACAAAATTAAGGCAGATATTAAAAAATTAGTGAAAAGTAGTCATTTTCCAAAACAAATAGAGGTTGCCATAGAAACGGGCGTGTAAACATACCAAAAAACGCTTTTTGGACTCCACAACCTATTTTTCTGTAAAGAGGAGACATGTACGCACATTTTGATATAGGTTGTGTTTTGTTATACCTTTGGTTGGGGTTGCACCTATTTTTAGGGGACTTTTGAAGCATTTGCCGCTAGCCTACACGGAGTCTTTGCATACAAGGTTGGGGGCACACAGCACTGTGCAAGTCCTTGTGGTTTTTTTTGTGGTGCAAGGTGGAACTGGTCTCATAATGGTGAGAAGAAACAACTCTAGACCAGAACAATCAAATAAATACCCGAGCCATGCTCTGAATGTCTCCCCAGCCTAATTTAAGCTACCCCAAAGTTTTTCTACAATGCTCATTGAAGCATGATGTAACTAATGAAGTATGACAAATGATGGTATGAACCTGTAGTGACCATCACTATAAATCATTAACCCACGTATGAAAGCTCCACCCAGTGTAGTCAGTGAAATAATGCCCCTCCGAAGTTTTTTGTTGATGGAGGTCTCTAGTATGTTACACTTATGTACTAACAATAACCATGAAGTGAGTGTTTAACCTTTTGAACCCTGGGATGTTACCATGGTTGCACATATACATTTGGCATATGTATATGTAAATTATGATTCGACAACTGGAATTGACTTAAAACACAAGAGTTCGGACTACGGAATAGGGTAATGACTACTAGGAAGTGGTTTTGGGCAAAAAGACACAAATACAACACATATATTTTTGCAATCCTCAGACTACGACCAACATTACTATGTACATAATATAATTTATCTTTCAGTATTATGCAAGTTAATTAGCATATATATATTTGCTATTGAAAATGGCTGCAATATAATTTTTGAAAAAAAAAAAAAAAAAAAAACGAAGAAATTTTTCATTTAGGGCTTATAGTTTTCCAAATAAATGAAACTATTAACGAGATAAAATGAGACATACTTATCAACTAACTTGATTAGACCAAGACATACATTAACAATATATTGCGTGCTGTTCAGCTTTCATTTTGATAATTACATGCAAATTACTTATGTGTGGGCCGAAATTTCGGTCTACCGGGTTCATAAGGTTAAGGTAACCGACCATAGTTACCTCTACACCCAAGTGATGAAGTAGTAGGAGCAAACGATTGATGGTTTCGGATCGTCACAGACTAGAGAAAATCAACAGACGGACGTAACCAGTGAAGGATGACAGTGATGGTACAAATCTGTAGTGACCATCACTATCAATCATTTACCCAAGTATGAAAGCCCCCTCCTGTGTAGTTTATGAAATAATCCCACGCTGGAGTTTTTCTACAATGCTCATTCAAGTATGATGTAACCAATGAAGTATGACAGTGATGGTACAAATCTGTAGTGACCATCACTATCAATCATTTACGCAAGTATGAAAGCCCCCTCCTGTGTAGTTTATGAAATAATCCCACTCTGAAGTTTTTTGTCGACGGACAGATGGATGGATGGATGGAAAGCGAGTGCTTATTCTTGCCAACAACTTATGCTGGCGAGACAAAAATGCCTACTTTGGATTTCTAAAAAAAGTCTTGACCTCTTTTATTCAATCCAGCCACACACAGATTAAAAGAAATTTGACAAGATTTATCGTCACACCATCACGTCTCAATAAAGTGGTATATGTTCTTAGCACCATCCTCATGTATCACTGTAGACGATTTCTGCAATAAATTTACTGGTCTTAAAATACCAAAGGAATCCCCCCCCCCCCCTTGCTGCTCAGGGAGTAGGTATGCAGCATATTATAAAACAAAGCCATGTGGCACGTTTCTTTTTGGTAACACATTTTCATGAACTTAATAAAAGGGGCAAAGCTTTGCTTTGCTTTGGTCTGTTGCTTTCTTCTCATCAAAGACACATAAATCAGGTAAAATAAAACGCAACAAGTGATCCTCTTATAAAATAAAGTTTAATGAAGCAATCATTCATACAGTTGAATGTGTACATAGTATAGTTTCAGTCACACTGCTAGACAAATGATAACTGGACATGATACAAAACCAGGCCAGGGCCAGCATTACACTGTTACTGTGCAACATGCCACTTGGACCACTACTGCTGCACTCATAGTTTACTTCTGAAATTCCAAATTTATGCTGAAAAAAGTCAACAAAATAGATACCAAAGGTAAATCTTTCCTCAGTCATGTGTAGTCCTTGCCCTGTTAACAAATGCTTCAAAGTATTAAAACTTGCTAGGTATTTACTCAAGTGGTCAGGATTTACTCAAGTATAATACTCTTGACAATTTTAGTGACAAACCATTTATCTTCCAAACAAGTCACAAAGAAATCCTAGTCCTGTCCCTACAGCTAGTTAGCCACAACATACCAAGCAAGTTTCCTACTTTGAACATTGATTACACTATGTCCAAGCTATGGTCATTTTTCATATATTTGTTTTTCCCTGCAATTTTCAACACCCCTGCTTGTGACATGCAAACCCCATTTCCCACCCAAAACAAAATTAAATTGCCAAGTGAAAGTTTGCAGCTCATATATTATATTTACATAGACAGTGAATCAAAAGTTTCACCTGTGACATCAATCTCTGACCTGACAATAAAATATTGCTAAAAATTAAACAAAGAGAGTCCACTGAACTTGTCCCGCCTGTCATTGTGGACTATCTCTCTGTCCTGCGTCTCACTGCAGACTACCTGTCTACACTGTTAGCCATCTCTCCTCAACATGTATCCATTTTTGAGATCTCTTTTAGAAATCAGAACTGAAAGCCTTTCCCACATGCAGTTTGTATATATTAAATCTCACCTGAAATGAAAATATTTGTAATAGAGTTTCCTACAAAGTCTCAGGGATGGTGGAATTTCATTTTGATAGATATCTTATTTTATCATCTCAAAATGTCTATTTTTACATGACAGAGTATGCAACAATATTTTTGAAGGCATGATCATCAGAACAGATTAATTTGGCTATTTTCAATAAGTATTATCAATTCTGCAGCTCTGTTCTTCTGCTTGCTTCTACAAAATCTGTACAAACTCAGTGCATAAGGTAGCTGTGCTACTTACCACACAGCAGTTTCTCTTGAATCAATTATCTCTAATGGAAGGTTATTTTCTTAAGACTTCCTTGCAATTTATGTTGATCAATTTTCAGGAGTCCCACCTTTGCATCAACATAATAAATGCAGTTTGGGTCAAACTGGAAAGATGTGGTTCCTTCAGCCAAATTTCACAAGCCAGAAAATGCTTGCTACAGTGTGCTACAATAAGAAACCTTATATTGCATTGCAATGTATTTTCACCATCCTTCATTTCTCAATACCAAACATTGTGTGAACTTCCTCATTTGAACGGTCAAAATCTTGCCAAAAACTGACAAAGCACCTTGAAACATCATGATACATAAAGCATTAATATCACTCTACACGAATCTGCCCAATTTGACAACATGCAAGTTGCTACCTTTTACATACACAATATGAAAGAACATGACAATTTCAATTTTTGTTTCTTGTAACTTCAAATGTGATGACAAAAATGCACTAATGTCCACAAACCCTACCCAGCCCTACCCCATCTGCATCTGGTAATCAAAGAAAAAGTGTAATGTGCAAGTACATGCGAGAAAGGTGTGCCACACAGGACAGTGCTTGATGGAGCAGTCCCCAACATAACACCAGCAGCTCATGCGGGTGTGGGCCACCACCGAACCTGCTGTAAAACTCAAAAGAAACACATTCAGGCAAAACAAGGAACCTGGCGGCTCCACCTGCCAATTTGTACTGGTTTGGTATTAGTCAACAACACTGTCACTAACACAATACCAAGTATGAACAACAGAGTTGAGTTAGCCAAGATAACAAAATATAGTGCCCCACTTGGTTTACAATTGAATATGGGAGTACAGATTACAAAGTCAGCCTCCCCCCCCCCCCCCCCCCCATTGCCTCAGTCCTAATGGTGTCTACAATGCATGCATGAGGGATGCAAAATTGACGTTAGTAAGGCAAAATGACAAGTTTGTATACAGAGGACAGACAAGTAATTTACAAGCAACATGGTAATCATCATCATAGTATGCTATCCAGATGTCATTTTACATGTATTTCCTGATTATTAGCCAATATGGAACACAAAAATGCATTTGAACACATATTAAATCCCAGTTTTTTAACATAAGCAGCATCAAACGTAAGGAGAAAATGTACAAGTAATATAATCATATTGTGAAGATGGACAAAGCCAACATGGTAATGACATTAATTTTGCAGATGGGGAATGGCATCCTTTAAAATACCACACAGTACATGCAAAGTCACTGTACATTGTATGCCAACTGATCTCATACAGCAAATTTCAAACCGTTTCAAGAGACAAATTCAAATGCAGAGCAATTTATATTCAACAACATGGTCAAATTCAAAATTACATGGTGAAAATTCTCCCAGCTTACATCAATTTGGCATTTAGGTGGTTGACCTTGACCTTGACACTGCTTACCTGACCTCTGACCTGCCAGAGAAGCCTGTGAAACAAAACCTTCCATCAAACCAGTGACATGGCAAAGTTAGTCAAGTCACATGGAAACAATAGAAAGACAATCCTATTTTCATACATTCTGCACATATGCAACCTGACCCCAAGAAACAGTTTTACATCGTAACATTTTCTCTCATATGTGAAAATCAATACAAATCCAAGGATCACAGTCGTGATCCACATGCATTGTGGGAATAAAACGTGTGCAACAACATCATAACCATGGCAACTAAAATGCATTTTAAACATTCAATTACCACACCTTATGGTTTGTACTATTGTCTTGGAGACAGCTTCTGACAGCAGCACGAGACTTCACTTTAT
The DNA here is from genome assembly GCA_964020975.1 of Hermodice carunculata. Classification (NCBI taxonomy): domain Eukaryota; kingdom Metazoa; phylum Annelida; class Polychaeta; order Eunicida; family Amphinomidae; genus Hermodice; species Hermodice carunculata. The sequence continues at coordinate 645,039 of OZ026625.1, read as the reverse complement.
ACACAAATATTTTTTGAGAGATAACTTTTTATCTGGACATTATTAAAAATAGCCATGATCTGTTCACAAGCAAGTCATTCAAAATCTAAAATGGAAAGGACTACAATCCCAAAGTTTTTCCCAACACATTACTGGACCATTAAAAAAAAAACAATGGCAAGACATTTGAAACCTGAGTTAGATTTTCAGAGTTCCACCTCCCCCGCCCCCAATGAGTCATAACTTCCATACTTTCTGAACATCAGAGTCAACATGACACCCTTCCCATTTTTGTTCCTTTTCAACACAATCTTTCCCGTCTTTCTTGATCCCCAAACCCTCAACTTGAGAGTTTTGAAACTTTATGATTCTGATCCTCATTTTCCCATACCAATGTACAAGCATGCAACTTTTCCTGTTGAAAATTATTAGAAATGGTCCACATTAAACCTGCTCTGCTGTTTGTGTCATGAAGAATTTTATTGGTAATTTACCAGCAGCTGTCCCTGGTGCCCTGTGGCCCCAAACTGCTATTAACTGTCCACTGGTCCACAAAGGGTTAAACCGTTGATTGATCCACAAAAAGTTATCAACAAGTAAAAAATAATAAAGAAAAAAAAAAAAAAAAGAAAAAAAGAAAACAAAATACATAAAAAGTTTGTGAAACAGTGTGTGAAACAGTTCCCTTCACGTCACATTGTAAACCAATTCAACGTTTTAACAATTGAAACTCACCAAGTGGCATTTGACAGGCCAATGAGCTGGCAGCAAGTGACAGCAGCATTTACCTCAATACTTGGCCTTTGCCTCACTGTACATGTTAACATGAGCACAGCATCAGTGCACATTTAATCCACAAACTCTACTTATATTTTGTCTGCCATTTTTCAAACAGTTGATCTACATGCGATTTTTTCATTAAAAATGTCACTTTTTCCCCTTATTTCGTTTCTTCACTCAACTTTCCTGCAGCCTTTCTGTCTGACAATTTGACAGATCAGAAACTTACTGTAAGGTGAACACTTGCACTGGGCTTGTTCATGAGGATGGAATGTTAACTATAATAGAACTAATGCTTTGCTGTCAACTACTTTCAGTAGTGCATGTATCTATAATCTAGACTACACCACATACAAAAAAAAAGAAGCATGAATGTCAGAAATGCACGGCTGTACAAAAATCTTTACACCCTTCCTCCCAACCCCACCCCAAGTCGCTGCACCCAGTAACCATGGTAACGCCCTAAACGTATGTCCTGACAGCTGCATGTCTCTGTAAGGCAAACAGTGACACCATCAAAGCACTCAAAAGCAAAGCTCTCCTCATAATCTATCCCCCCACAATATTTTACCCCTTCACAGCTGGCCTTCTGAAAGCAACGGTGTGAATTGATAGAAGTTTGCAGCTGGAAGGATTAAAAGGAGAACCCCGTACTTGGATAGATGGCAACAACATCCTAGTCATACAAGTGATGGACAGATCTTATAGCTATTCGGCACACAATCACAAATATAGCAGGACAAAAAAAGTGTTGAGGAATGTCAAAATTATAAAATCAAAAATGATCGAATGGTCATATACATATATCAAATACATGTCAACATCACAGTGAACACATTAGAAACATGTCAGCAAGACCAGGGAGGGAATCGAACAATAACCTAGGCCTACAGGGTGAGCAAATGTTCATGATATACACATTCCACAAACTATCAGTGAGACTCATCATCAACCTCTGGCTAGCCCCACTGCCAGAACTTTACCAGCTGCAGTGAAGAGGGCCACATATTATATATCCCTCTTGTTGCTACGTAATCTTTCTTGGTAAACAGCAATGCAAGCTTATTGGATGAAGATCCTGGTCTTAGTCTACACAGTGCCGCACCTGTTTTAAAAGACAAAAAGAACAAAACGGCATGTTCACATATGTCCTAATGACTACAGACTATACATGGGGGAGTTGAAAGATATCTTATACATTATGCTATGCACTATTTCCTTAATAATTATGTTTTTGCTTCCATTTTTTTCCTGCTAATTAAATCTTCCCATTGGCTTACTTACCCAGACACAGCACCATGCCTGTATTCCCTGCAGTGCCGGGGAGCACTCACTGCAGATAAACAGTCCCTAGTGTGGCCTGGCTGCAGCGGGACCTGCAGGCGTACTGCCCTGCGTATGGCCTGACTGCAGCAGAGGCCGTGGCCTGGGTTGCCTGTAGCTATGAATTTAACGCAACAGAAGACAAAGTGCAAACATACATTGCATTTCATTGAGAAACCTATCACAAGTTTTTCAGGTGCTACGTACAGGTTCTGGTTTTTAGTAAGAACATGGTAAGTATAGGTACCACCAGGCAATGTAACAACTCACAAATCTGGGGCCAATAGAAAGAAAAGATACTTACCATCCTTACCTAAATGATAGCCTCTTCTTGTCTTGACCTGACCCCCCTCAGCTCTCACCCGAGACCTGCCCACTTTAGCATTTTAAGCTTTTCTTCACCGAAATAAGATTATTTACAAAACATGGCAATATTGGAATGAACGTCATGAAAGTTTCAAGCGCACATAAGACAGGTCTGAACATGGGCATCATCAGCGTCATTTCACAAAACAAATTAAAATAGAGATGAATAAAGATCTCAGGTATCATGACATGCCATTTTTGTCTTCTTTCACTTAAATTTTGTCCCCTGCCCATTAGGCATAAAAGTGGTGCATACCATTACCCGTCAAGATGTGTGGAGAACTACTGCGCTGGTTGTCCTGGTCCTGGGGCCTGACCCTGCCCGCTGCCTGCCTGGGCCAGAATGGCTTGTGCGTGGAAATGCATGCCCTGTTGTCGGTAGTACTCCGCCCAAGCAGCGCTGTAGTCTAACTGTCCTGTCTGTGGGTTCACGGCTGGAAGGGATTGAACCGCAGGCCTCACTGTGAATGAGTCCTTGTGTAGTATCATGCACACCTCCAGCACACATAGAATTCACACATCTCCCTCCCGCACGCTTTGTGTCACTACTTTGCCTTTCACTCAAATGTCCTACCACTACACAGACTACACCCATACCACCTATATCCTACATAATGTCTGTAACTCCTTGTAAAGAATTGATCTTGACATGTACATGTTCAATGAAACTAGAGGATCAGAACTGATCCTGTGCTCAGGTGAATCATAAGTTGACCGTTTGAACAAACTTGGTGAAAACCCACCAGAGTAACATTGCCACCGAGTATGAAGTAAATCTGGCAGAAGGTTTCGTCGGAGAAGTTGAAAATGTGAATCTGTATCAGAGGCCAATTCATTTACATAGTAAACAATCAGACTATATGCATTTACCAACAAGAACCCAAAATGCACCCAAGGTACACTGCCATAAAGTTTGAAGTTAATCTGGATGACTGTTTTGGAGAAGAAGTTGAAAATGTGAATTAGCATTAGAATGCTCATTGACTTCCATAGTAATCAATCGGAAAGCTGCATTGACCCGTAAGTACCCAAATTGAATAAATCATTAAAAATCAGGAATCTGCAGCATTCCCACATAGTGTGCAACTTCGTTTGACCGTTCTACAAGGAACATATCTACCAAGTTTTAGCTTAATCTGAGTGATAGTTCTGGAGAAGAAGTCGAAAATAACACACAAAAATTCACAAAAAATTAGGAAAAAATTGCAGCGCCACCTGGTGAACAAATAAGAAACTAGGAGTCCCAGGGAGTGTTCCTGTGTGATATCAGATTAATTTGGTAAGCGGTTTTGGAGAATAAGATTTTTTAAAATTTTTCCAAAAAAAGAATAAAAAAATTCATTAAAAATAAAAGAGGATCATGATGATCCTGTGCTCAGCTGACATGCATCTGCTTATTTTTTAAAATTTACCCAAAAATTTATGGAAAAATCAATGCAGTGTGACCATTTGAATAAAGCATGTAGAGACCTATCAAAGGTAAATTTCTACAAAGTAAGACATAAAAATATAGCCAAAATTATCTAAGTTGTTTCCATTACAAGAAATCTCCATGTTCAGGTTTCGTAATGTTTTTTTTTTCATTTTTTATTTTTTCAAAAAATTAATGAAAAAAATGAACCGAGTCAACCTTTTGAAGAACTTTGTTTGACCCTTCTACAAGGAACATATCCACCAAGTTTCAGCTTCATCCGAGTGACGGTTCTGGAAAAGGAGTCAAAAATAACAAAAACATACCAAAAATCACCAAAAATGTAAAAAAAATGGCAGCACCACCTGGTGAACAAATTCTGAACTAAGAGTTCCCAGGAGTGTCCCTGTGAAATATCAAAGCAACTGGGTGAGCGGTTTCTGAGAAGATATTTTAAGATTTGCCCCCCCCCCCCCCCCCCCCAAAAAAAATCACTGGAGCATGACCATTTGAACAAACTTGGTAGAGACTAAGGTTACAGTCATTTAAAGATGTATTGAGAGTGTGGAGAGCTAGAAAGCTGTCTATTATTGGAAAAAATGTTGTGAAAAGTTTAGCCACTTCAAAATTATTATACTGTGTTTCTTCCGTACACGTGCAAAGAAAATATATCGATACAGTTCAACAATGTATAAATGAATTCATATGGAACAGCTCTATTCCCAAGGTTAAAAGCTTAGTTATGTATAAGAAAATACAAGATGGTGGACTTAAGATACTTCATTTTGAGTCACAGGTTAAATCTCTACTTTTAAATTGGGTGAAACGTTTATTTTCTGAAAATGATGCAAAATGGAAACTCATTCTTCAGGCCTTCATTCCCTTTATCGATATAAAAGATCTCTTCCGGACAATATGTTGCACAAGTAATACCTGGAACTTACCAGTATTTTATGTAAACCTTTTGGATATTTGGAACCAGTGTCAGAAACAAAAAGTACCAACTAGTGGACAGCAGTACGTAATGAATTCTTATGGTTTAATGACTTCATACTCAGAGAAAATAAACCCATTTTCTTTAAAAAGTGGTATCAACAGGGTATTAAACATATTAATGATATTGTAGACAGAGATGGTAACTTTTTATCACATGAGAATATATATCAGAAATACGGTTTACGAATTAATTTTTTGGAATATTTATCAGTTAGGTTAGCAATTCCGGCTGAATGGAAGCAATTTTAACATGCTGAATATCAAATAGCAATTGCTTCAGTGCCATTTCGGAAAATTAAAGGGTAAAGGAAAAAAGTAGATTCTATTCAATGTAAAGGTATTTACTGGGAATATATTTACTCTGGAAATAGTGAAAAAACCTACAGCATGGCATAGGTGGACAGAAAATTTCAATGTTAATAATGAGGACTGGGGGAAAATCCATTTCTTGCTTTTCAAATGTACATTTGAAACCAGACTGCAAAGTTTTCAGTTTTCCTTTTTACACAGATTTGTTACTCCTAATTCCTTGTTGTTTAAGTATAAGTTTATTGATTCAGAACAATGCCGCTTTTGTGAAGAAAAAGATACTATTTTGCATAGATTTTGGTTATGTGAACAAATTGCTGGTTTTTGGGAACTGTTTCAACAATGGTGGAATACATGTAATCCTAATGAGGTGATTCATTTATCCGAGACATTCATTACTCTTGGTTATTATAATGATGGAAACAAATATGCTTTAAATAATTGTTTCTTACAAGCTAAATACTTCATACATTGTTGTTTGTGTAGTGAACAGAGAGTATCATTTACAGGTTTTCTCAATTTCTTGAAATATAAAGTAGAGGCTGAAAAGCATATTATGTGCTGTAATGAGAGGCAAGATTCTTTTGTTTCACGCTGGGACTCTTATCGCTAAATATCTTGATATTTTATAAACTAAGACTATTGTAGGAAATGGTTATTTTTATACAATCCATGAAAAGATTGACTCTTAGTGGAGGTTTCTGCATTCCTTCTCCTAATTTTTACGAGATGCAGAGCAACACATGTGTAAAATGAAGGGAAACACCATGTGAATAATATGCTGAGACCATATTGTAAAATCATCTTTGTGTATCATGAAATGAAAAGGTCATAAAAAATTATTAAAAAAAAAAAAGTCGAAAATGTGAATTGTTTACTACGGACGGATTTTGAGAGCATGGTATAAGCTCAGGTAATATGATCACCTGAGCTACAAAAAGTGCACTTTACTTAAAACAAAAAATGCTGCTCTCCTGACCAGTCTGTGAGATGGAAAACATCACAGTGCAGGTTAATACAAGTCACTGTGCCAACCATAACAGTAACTATGTGTAACTTACCTTACATCATAAGCTTAGAACTGCAATCCACAATTAAACTACCTGCAGCACAAGGAACTGCTTAAAACCCCTTCTCCATTTGATCAACACCTCTAACATACTCCCCTACCAAGTCTTAATTATTTCCTACAAAGTGACATCTGTCCTCCTACACTTGCACCTATGTCCCAAGAACACTGAATTTTGTTCTCAGTTAAAACCAAAACAGACATGCTCACATTTACAAGCCTTGTCCATTTATTTTTTTGCACTTGAATTCCTTCACACTTCCTTCCCGGATATTTGTTAAATAGTCCCCGATTAAAGTACATGCAACTGACAATAAAACTGATGCAAGTCAGGAAAGCCACGAAACCTATTTAACCTAATCATAACGCTAATATTTACTTTAAGAGCTGCACTTTTTAAGAAATCAGGACAGTCAATTCAGTCTTATATTATCCAGAAATAAAAGGAATGAATCTTAAGCATGCAAAGTACAGCACTATTTCATTTTGGCACGATTCCTATTTTATGATCCCCAAAGGCTGTACACACTGTAAACACTCGACACTTGACTATCAATTTTAAAAAGCAGACACAGTTTTCAGATATTCATAAGGCAGGTCTGAATTTGTGTCATGTTTTGTTCATTTCCTTGATGCCCTGCATACAAAACACAAAAACATTATTACAACAACAGGGCTGTGTGAACAGCCCGTGCCTCAGCTGATCTTGACATTCATCACACCTGCAACTCTATGAACTTGGGAAAGGATCAAGGGTACCATGTTCTGAGTAAGTCTGACCTTTATAAAAGAACACTTACATGTGCAACATCAAAGTTCAAGTAGTTCTCAAGTTATAATGAAGAGTAAAATTCATGTATGCTGCACTGTGACCCCACAAACGAGGTCAAGGTCATTCATGTACTGTCTCAGCATGACCTTCACACAGAATAATTAACATGTGCAGTTAACTCAAAACAGATCTCATGTTATCACGTAAACAGTAAATTTCGTGTCAGTTGTCCTGTGAATTAGCATTAGAATCTGCACTGACTTACATAGTAATCAATAGGAAAGCTGCATTGAATGATAAGTACCCGAATTGAAAATCCTTAAAAATCAGGAATCCAAAGCAGTGCCACCTAGTAAACAACTGTTTGACCCTTCCACAACAACCTTCCATCACATTTCAGCTTAATCTGAGGGACGGTTCTGAGAACAAGTGAAAAATAGCAAAACCATACCAAAATTCTTTTAAAAATTGCAGCGCCACCTGGTGAACAATTGGGAACTAGGTGTCCCCGGGAGTGTCTATGTACGATATCAAAGCAATTGGGTGAGCGGTTTCAGAGGAGAAGAATTTTTAAGATTTGCCCCAAAAAAGAACAAAAAAATTCATAAAAAAATCTAAAAATCAGTAAAGCGTGACCATTTCAACAACTTTGGTAGAGATCCACCCAAGGCACATCCCCACCAAGTTTGAAGTAAATCTGGTCAATATTATTTAAGTTATGACCATTACAAGAAATTCTCATGTTAAACTTTCCTATTCAAACTTTTGTAAAAAATTTTGAAAAAAAAAAAAAATCATAAAAAAATCCAAAATTCATTGGAACATGACCATTGGAACAAACCTGGTAGACACCCACCCAAGGTACATCCCCACCAAGTTTGAAGTAAATCTGGATGACGAGAAGAAGTCGAAAATGTAAATAAGCATTAGAATGCCCATTGACTTCCATAGTAATCAATAGGAAAGCTGCATTGACCGATAAGTACCCGAATTGAAAAAAAAATTGTAAAAAATCAGGATTCTGCAGCAATCCCACATAGTGAACAACATTGTTTGACCCTTCTACAAGGAACATATCCACCATGTTTCAGCTTAATCTGAGTGACAGTTCTGGAGAAGAAGTCGAATATAGCTATGCACACAAAAATTCATAAAAAATTATAAAAAAATTGCAGCGCCACCTGGTGAACAAATTAAAAACTAGGAGTCCCAGGGAATGTTCCTGTGCGATATCAAAGCAATTGGGTGAGTGGTGTCGTCGGAGATTTTTTAAGATTTGCCCACAAAAGAACAAAAAAATTCATTTAAAATCCAGAAATTGCTGGACCGTAACTATTTGAACAAACTTGGTAGAGACCCACCCAAGGCACATCTCCACCAAGTTTGAAGTGGATCTGGCTGACAGTTTTTGAGAAGAATCGAAAATGTGAATTGTGGACAGACGGACGACGGACCCTCACAAAACCTCAGCTGACTGACAAGTCAGCTGAGGTAAAAATGTAGTTTGAAGCATGCTGTTTGACTGTATTTCTTGTCACGGTTTCTTAAGTGGAACAGCTCTACTAGAGAGACAGTAGGTGTACATACTAGGTCCCTGGTATGACGGTTGTGCCTGCTGTTGCTGTTGTGTGGGCTGTGCCTGCTGTGGTTGCTGTTGCTGCTGTGGTGGTTGTGGTTGCTGTGGTTGTTGAGGGGGTTGAGGGGGCTGTGAGTTCTGCTGATTTTGTTGGTTCGGTTGGCCTTGATTGTAAAACTGTGCATAGTAGGCTGCCCAGGCAGCTGCATTAGCATCTGCTGCAGCTTTGTCTGGAAAAGAAAAACAAAAAACACGAGTTATTCCCATTGTCAGCAGAGGTGTGTGTGTGTGTGTGTATGTGTGTGTGTGTGCCTGCAGATGTATCTTGTGAAATGGAATATGCTGCACTTTTATGAGCAACATACTGTAAAGGATTGAACATCAATTTCCATGAAAATATTTTCTAGCCAGTTCTCGGTGCAACAACATGTCACACTCCAAGGCTGGTCTTATCGTGTGTTCAACAGCAAGTGTGCAATTCTCTCACAATTCAAGTTATACAGAGTGAGGGTTTTTTTTTCCTTCTAGCATGCCATTTTTCCTAACCCATTTGCTTTTAGTTTCCAGTTACTTTTCAAGATATGGAATTCTATACCTTCAAACACATTTTGGCTCATAATTTCCATCAAATTATAGGTGGCGCCACTAGTATCATTACCAATTTAGACTTTGACCTACCCCCACATTCCCACCAAATTTGGTGGAGATCTGCCTCAAATTAAAGATGCTACAGTGTTCACAAGATTTACATATTTTGACCCCTATATTGGATAATATTGTAGGTGGCACCACCAATATCGAAAAGAACCTAGATTTTTATGCCTCCTATAGGTTCTGAAAGTTATATTGAAAAATCATAAAATTGCAAACATTACCGTGGTCACAAGATTTTCATATTTTGACCTGTAAATTACCTAACACTATAGGTGGCGCCACCAACATTGACGTTGACAAATATTTTTATACACTTTTTAACTTCTAAATGTTACATGGGCCTATCTCCAGAATTGTGGGGTGCAGAACATTCACGAGATGACCCCAATGTTCAAACTGGCCATTTGACCTTGACCTTCAACTCAGATTAAAAAATTGTTACAGTTCAAAATATGCGCCCAACATCCAGCTTTCCATATACAGTCTGTTCGTTCAAATCCAGAATAACTTTTTGAGTTACTGACGAAAAACAAGAAACTTGGACAAGCCCCAAACTACAAAATTACTGGGTTACAGTGACCTGAAAGAAAAAGGTCACCAAGTACAGTTTCATATATTATGTAATCAAGCGCAATTTTGATCTGGAGGCTCAATTCTCTTTGCCACTGATGTCCAAGCTACACCCAGCCATAACAAAATCACCTTTTGAACTTTAATAAGAGATTTGCATAAATGTTTTTTTTTTTTGAGAGAGAGAGAGGGAGAGAGAGAGACGAAAAGCTGCTTCTCTCATTTTTCTTTCCGTTTTTTTTTTCAGTTACTTTAGGCTTAAATCACTGAAAGATCACTGATTATTTTTTTAATTTTTTCCCTGCGACTTTTCTTATAATCTAACTTCTATAGGGAGACAGACAGACAGACAAAGAACGTCTCATTGAACTCACTATAGTAAGGGTACATCATTTTTGTCTCATCGATTTATTATCCACCGCCCACGAAGTGGGAGAGGGGATATGGTAATGGGCACCGTCCGTGTGTCCGTCCATCCGAAACAATACATTTTGTCAGGAGTATAACTTTGCAATTATAAGTGGTAACCCTTTAAGATTTTCAGGGTTGGTAGACCAGAAGTAGGAGGTGTGCATATACCAATGTACATCATGTGTATTTACCACCATGATTACTGTGGGCGGGGGATATGGCTAGCATCAGCGGCACCTTGTTTTCTTTTGTTTAAAGTTACACCACTGAAAGATATTAATTTCTTTTGTTTGGCTTCAGTTGATAATTCTTTCAATGTGTGTATACAGAGAGAGCATGAATGATTTAAAAGTTAGATTTACTATTAGCAGTGGGAATTTGAACTAAACACGTACAGCGGAAAGAGGAGTGGAAGAATACAGGTGATATCAGGTATGAAGTGGGGAGGGGGTGTTTGTTTGATTGTTTGTTTTTTATGTACATTTAATTTATACTAAATTTACTGACAGCGTCAAACCAACAGCTTTACCAGGAACTGGTGACCCTGAAAAGGACCTTGGGGTTAGGCCCTTATCATTTGAGGTTAACTGGTGCTGCTGTGCTGTGACCAGGTTGAAGTGGATCAAAGCACCATTCCCAGTTTTCACCTGGCCTACATGTATGTGATCTGGTTGTAACATACTACCAAAGAACCACCAACTGTTTGCAGCTTTAGAGTGCCGCTAGCATTTACAAAAGAGTGCAGGCCTCCTTGGTTTTTAGGAGCGTGCATGCGCATGGGGTACATATATGTGTATGCTGAGTATCTGCGGGGAATCCTTCATAACCTGGGTATTGCTGTATGCTAAGAGACACCAGTATATTAAAAACAGAGTGTATTTCGTCATGTATGTTCTGCCAGGCCCTACCCCCCCCCCCCCCCCCGCCTCCCCCCCCCCCCTTTTATCCCCTTGTGGGACGATCTCTCATAATCTGTGCTAACTCCGGCAAATGTGCGTTTCAGCCATAACTATTTTGACGCTATTTTCGTATTTTTTTCTTTCCATTTTTACTAGAAACATTACTAAAATAAAATAAATATTTGCCGACTGATTGACATTTTTTGTACCAATATTTTTATTATCCTAGGAAAAGGTTTTTCAGGTCAGTTGCAAATGTACTGATGGTAATTAATGTTTGTAACATAGGCTGCGGCCTACGGCAACTTAAAGACTGATAAACGAATTTTGTAGAACTAAAGCATTTCCAGACAAACGGTAACAAATTACTATGTATCTATCCCTGGGTGTTAGATGTGCCACCACAAATGATAATACATCCAGATGTTGTAAGTGGGAATACATGAACGAAAAGGCAATTGCAATTTTGTGCTCTGTGAGTATGGGAGAAAATGCACTTGAAACTGCAGGATGTATGTACGCAATGCAGTTACTTTCAGTTTCATGTCTGGTCAGGAATTTAAGATGATGAAGATCTCTTTGGGCAATTTGATACCAATCTCTTTTGACTATGCTCTGAGTCACTGTGATGAAATAGTGTTAGCATACGAAACAAGAGAGAGAGAGAGAGAGAGAGAGAGAGAGAGAGAGAGAGAGAGAGAGAGAGAGAGAGAGAGAGAGAGAGAGAGAGAGAGAGAGAGAGAGAGAGAGAGAGAGAGAGAGAGAGAGAGAGAGAGAGAGAGAGAGAGAGAGAGAGAGAGAGAGAGAGAGAGAGAGAGAGAGAGAGAGAGAGAGAGAGAGAGAGAGAGAGAGAGAGAGAATTATTATTAAGTGGAAGAAATATTTCACTTTTAGTTTGCTTTCACAAATTCTTCATTGCCAAAAAATGCCATTCAGTTCACTATTCACCAACATTGTTATCTGCTGCAATGAAATAACTTTCTAACCCTAAATACAAATAATCAATGTTCTTAATCTGTTACTAGATGCAATGCTTGTCAAAGTCATCCCGGTGGTGTTCTCTGTCAAAATATTAATGAAATAAAATGTAGGCCCAACATGTTCATGATGCAATAAACTGTTATTATAACTTTCATTGTGGCATTGGGAAGTACTACGTGGTCTTAAGAGTCACATACCAGTAGGCCTAAATTTAAAGTTAGTAACACTGAATCGGATTGCTAATAATGAGCCCCCCCCCATACGATGGTGCCGAGTGGTCTGATATTCGAGTAAAAATTCTTAAGACACGAGAAAGATGATCAAGTGACAATAATTTGATAAGAAAAAAAAACAACCTTTTGAAAGTACACTTAAACATACATGTACATATATACAATTACTTTATTCATTAGCTATATCATTGCCTGTTAACAATCAATCGTATGTTTCAGATTGCCAAAAATGTAAGGTGTCACACGATCCAACCTACTTAAAATAACACACCCGGCGACATCAAACTTCAAAGTTCGACCCCCATTCCTTCGGCTTCGACCGTTGCGACTCGCGTTCAGGCTACCGACATAAAACTAATATCTTTCCCCATGACAAACAATTCATATTAGGCCTTTCTATTGAAATTCGTTTAAATAACATTGTAGAAAGTGACAGTAAGAAGGTAATTGCAGAAAACCATTTGCTTCAATATCAGGTGCCATAAGACTTACAAACATTGACCACCATTTTGACCATGGGTAAGGTCACGTGATCACTGCATGGACCATGTGACCCCTTTCCAGGAATTTTACAGACATGACACACAAGGGTTTCGATTTCCTTTGACTGTTGTGGAAACATGGAAATGTAGATAACTGGACTTTGAAATTTTCATTCAGCAATAAACTTAATGGAATGTAAAGAACCAAAGGACAAAAGTTGCTGCATTAAATATTTACAACTTTTGCAGGCATACAGATTTGCTTTGAAGCAAAACTTCTTTTCTAGTGTTTATATTATCTGTGCTTTGACGGAAACACTGTGCTCTCATTCAAGCGAAAGAAATGAAGAGATGATGATGATGATGTCCTGTGCTGTCCGAACACGGATGCAAGTAAACTGGCCAGTCTCCCATGCATTGGCATGGGTGACCTCATGACCAGAAACTGTATGGGTTGAACTTGACAGGGATGGTCAGGCCAAGCCCTGAACATATGGAGCTGATAAAGATGGGTGCATTGGGACCTGGAACAGGGGTTTTGCTTAATAGGTATTTGATTAGCTTAGGGTTACAGTCACACAGTCAGTGGGCAGAGACAAGAGTCCCTAGCTGCTAGGGTTTTTTTCGGGGATGGATGCATCCCTGTTTATTAGGTAGTTGGTCAGATCTCTGGAAACATTTCAACAGAGTTTTGTGTAGTTGTTGTTTTTTATTACCTTTGTGTTGTAGTTTCTGCAACAAAGTTCTGACTGTATTGACAGAATCGCTAAATAGTGTGGTGTTTCTAGCAATACACATCACGTGTCCAATACAAACTCCATATGCTTGTTTCTCTGGAAAGTTCCCCGTCAGATCTGGGTAGGAGATAATATCAAATTTGAGCTGGTCTCTCTTGTTAAATATCTGTTACATGCTGGTTGTTCTTTATTCCTATATCCAGATCAAGGAAAGGTGCTTTTTTATCACTTTCATTTTCCAGATTTAATATTAGTTCTTTACGGACGTCTCTAGTATGATACACTTACGAAAAAAACATGACCCATATTCATAAATATCAAACCCAACAATGACAACAAAGAGATTCCAGAGTTACCAAAGCATCAACATTCATCTTCCAATACCAATGCAAAGAAACTAATTTCACTCCTGACTTGAGACAGGCAGTCACCCACAAAAGGCAACTGGTGGTTTTAAGCCGGTCCTCTCAACCTTTGAAATACTCTTCATTGAATACAGAGTATAATGTTTTTAATATGAATAGGTTCAACCACTCAAAATCCAAATTGTATTACTTCTGCAGAAAATGAAAAGAGAAACATGACAGACATGAGTGGTCGCATAACCTCTGTGACCTTTGGACAGCTGAGCTAAAAATCACCTGGCACGCTTGACTTGACACAATGGTACCTGCTCAAAACACCATCTCTTACGAGGGACCACATACCTTTCAAGACTGCGCATTCATGACACCCAAGTTTATTTCTCTGATAAATATGGTTGCATCATAAAACTACTTGTACTACAAGACCACTTTTTGCTGGCTGTACAGATGGTCTGAAATTATAGGTACCACTGCATTTACAGCAATGTATACATGTATTACAACTCACTTGGATCATTGGGATTATTCTGTCCCTGCCATTGCTGGTAAGCATTTCCCCACCCCTGGGGTGCGTAAGACGGCTGTGGTGGCTGTTGGCTGCAAGACAAACAATAAAATAAGCAAGGCAGCAGCCAAAAATTTACCATACCAGCGTTAGCACTTTTATCCACCAGCCCAGCACTCCTCCTTGTGAAGAATTAAACAAGAGGGCTATGTGAACAGCCCATGCCTCAGCTGATCTTGACATTCATCACACTTGCAGCTCTATGAACTTGGGACAGGATCAAGGACACCATGTTCTGAGTAAGTCTGACCTTTATAAAAGAACACTTACATGTGCAACATCAAAGTTCAAGTCGTTCTCAAGTTATAATGAAGAGTAAAATTCATGTATGTTGCACTGTGACCCCACAAACAAGGTCAAGGTCATTCATGTACTGTCTCAGCATGACCTTCATACAGAATAATTAACATGTGTAGCTAACTCAAAACAGATCTCAAATTATCAAGTAAACAGTAAATTTCGTGTCAGTTGTCCTATGAATAAGCATTAGAATGCCCATTGACTTACATAGTAATCGATAGGAAAGCTGCATTGAACGATAAGTACCCGAATTGAAAACCCTTAAAAATCAGGAATCCAAAGCAGTGCCACCTAGTAAACAACGATTTGACCCTTCCACAACAACATATCCATCACATTTCAGCTTAATCTGAGGAACGGTTCTGAGAACAAGTGAAAAATAGCAAAACCATACAAAAAATTCATAAAAAATTTGCAGCGCCACCTGGTGAACAAATTGAGAACTAGGTGTCCCCGGGAGTGTCTATGTACGATATCAAAGCAATTGGGTGAAAGGTTTTGGAGTAGAACTTGAAAATGTAAATTAGCATAAGAATGCCCATTGACTTACATGGTAATCAATAGGAAAGGTGCATTAGCCGCAAAGGAGCCGAATTGAAAAAATCATTTAAAATCAGGAATCCGCAGCATTCCCACATACTGAACAACTTTGTTTGGCCCTTCCATAAGGAACATATCCACCACGTGTAAGCTTAATCTGAGTGATGGTTCTGAAGAAGAAGTCGACAATAGCTATACCACACAAAAATTCAAAAAAAATTAGAAAAAAACTGCAGCGCCACCTGGTGAACCATTTAACAACAAGGAGTCCCTAGGTGTCGTCCTGTGTGATATCAAAGCAATTGGGTAAGCAGTTTCAGAGAAGATTTTTTAAGATTTGTCGAAAAAAAAGAACAAAAAAATTCATGAAAAATCCAAAAATCACTGGAGCATGAACATTTGAACAAAACTGGTAGAAACCCACCCAAGGTACATTGCCATCAAGTTTGAAGTTAATCTGAATAACGGTTTTGGAGAAGAAGTCAAAAATGTGAATTAGCATTAGAATGCTCATTGACTTCCATTGTAATCAAGGGGAGAGCTACATTGACCGGTATGTACCAGAATTGAAAAAATCGTTAAAAATCAGGAATTTGCATCATTCCCACATAGTGAACAACTTTGTTTGACCCTTCTACAAGGAACATATCCACCATGTTTCAGCTTAATCTGAGAGATGGTTCTAGAGAAAAAGTCGAAAATAGTAACAATACACAAAAATGGATATGTTCTTGGGCTCTGTGACCTTGAAAATATGTCAAGGTCAAAAACAATACACAGTGCACATGCCCATGGTATGATGCATCTCTGGTATAAATTTCATTATTCTATATCTAAGGGTTCTAAAGATATGCTCCCAGACGGAAACACGGACAGACAGACGGCAGGCCCCCTATCGTCACTAACTCTATGTCCCTCTATGCCACCTTCGGTGGTGGGGGACAAAAATCGTTAAAAATCAGGAGTCCCAAGCATTGCCACATAGTGAACAATTTGTTTGACCCTTCTACAAGGAACATATCCACTATCTTTCAGCTTAACCTGAGTGACGGTTCTGGCGAAGAAGTCGAAAATAGCTATACTACACAAATATTCATAAAAATTTTTTAAAAAAATTGCAGCGCCAACTGGTGAACAAATTAAGAACTAGGAGTCCCAGGGAGTGTTCCTGTATGATATCAAAGCAATTGGGTGAGCGGTTTCGGAGAAGATTTTTTAAGATTTGCCCCCAAAAAGAACATGAAAATTCATTAAAAATCCAAAAATCACTGGACCGTGACCATTTGGACAAACTTGGTAGAGACCCACGCAAGGCACATATCCACCAAGTTTGAAGTGGATCTGGCCGACGGTTTTTGAGAAGTCGAAAATGTGAATTGTGGACAGACGGACGACGGACCCTCACAAAACCTCAGCTGACTGACAAGTCAGCTGAGGTAAAAAGATCAATGCATGTACACCACACACACACACACATGGGCACAATGCGTGCACACCCATACACGGATTTGCACCATTTATCATGCAATGAGTCTTGCATATTAAAACGTCTGAAGTATGGTGTCACATTCTGACAATTTCTTGCCATAGTAATAATACAGTGAAAACCAAGCCATCTTTCTACGTCGAGCACTTTTTCCATTTCTGAAGCTTTTCTTTTTTTCTGCACATAAAGCTAGGTTCCATAGAACTATGATTCACAAAATGTCCATCACTTTAAATTTAAGATGTCACTGTATAGGCCTCATTTGTTACATCGGCTTCAACAGTGACAAGGTACTTTTAACATGATAATTCTAGGACAATACTTACCAAGTCATGAAGAAACTGGGTTTCATTCCATTAAGCTATTAGCTATAACGATCAGAGATTTGGACTTTTTTAAAATCAGTTGGACCCATTTTTACACTCAAATAGCTGTGTTTTTTTGTTTTTATATCAACATGCCCTTGCTCCCCGCATGCCCACTAGATTCATTATATAGGACTTACTTCTGTTGTCCATAGTTGTTGGGCTGGTTACCATACTGGTCAAAGCCGCCAGGTCCTCCTGGGCCAGGTGGACCTCCCTGACCCCCAGGACCTCCTGGGCCCCCTGGTCCACCACCACCGCCCGGGCCTGGGGGCTGCAAATATAAATCAAACTTTAAAATATGTTAAACTGCACAATAAATCATGCTACCTATGCCCACTGTTTAATTACTTCATGTACATACTTTCTCAGTGGTATCATTGCCTAATTACAATAAAAAGTATCCAATTTAACTTTAAACAAGAGGATCATGATGATCCTGTGCTCTGCTGACTGGGATCTGCGTTTACAGTACTGGAACACATGGACTGCAGTCTAGATTTGTACAGCTATATACATGTATGTAGAGTGGTAGCAAAGTTTGTCCTTAAATAAATTTTGAGGCAGGACGGAAGGACGGACGGACAGACAGACGACGGACGCGAACGGATTCTATAAGCTCTGCTGATGGTAGTACATGTATTATCAATTGACATACCTTGCTGTTTCAATGGTTGCCGGTGTACAGTGGCAGCACTCACTTACAGTCACAAAGTCTGATATCGCATAACTTTGTCAAAAATTAACATATCCACATTATTTTCGCAAACTTTCGTTGTCTAATGTCCAACTATATTTTGATAAAATTTTAAGCAATTCTATTATGCTGTTCTGGAGAAAAAGTCGAAAATAGCCTTAACACACAAAAATTCATTAAAAAATAGGAAAAAAACGCAGCACCACCTGGTGGCCAAAATGAGAACTAGTTGACCCCAGGTGACCCTATGTGCAATATCAAAGCAATTGGCCGGGTAGTTCTTGAGATGAAGAAATTGTATTTTTTTTTCAAAAAATAAATTAAAAATTTCACTAAAAATAGAAAAATGATTGCATCATCATCTCCTTCACACACTTGGTAGAGGTCACCTGGGCAACATCCATGTGCAAAATTAAAACATTCCATACAGGGGTTTTTGAGAAGATGCAAGATGCACAGAGATGGCCCAAGCATAAGCAGTCAGTTCTAAATGTCACAATGCATAAGATTTTATACTTGTTCTTGGATACCTCAAATCACTGTAAAAATTATAAGTCATTGGAATATTAAAAAGAATTTAAAAAAATCTTTACAATAGCATCACCACCTTGTGAACACCTTTCTTTGGCCCTTCTAAAAGGAATGTTTCCACCAAGTTCCGGCATAACCTGAGTGACGGTTTTGGAGAAATCAAAAATAGCAAAAACACATTTTTTTACATAAAAGATATTTTAAAAATCACAGTGCCACCTGTTGAACAAATTAAGGTCTAATGGTCCCCAGAAGTCTTCCTAAGCAATTTCAAAGCAAATGACCAAGGAGTTTTGGAGAAGATTTTTTTTTAAGATTTGCCCCCCCCCCCCCCAAACAAAATGAAAAAAAAAAAAAAAAAACCCTAAAAAAACCAAAACCAAAAAACAACACAAACAAAAAAAAAAAAACCAAAAAAACAAAAAACAAAAAAACAAAACCAAAAAAAAAAAAATCAATGAACCATCACCATTTGTACAAACTCGGTAGGGACCCAGGTACATTCCCACCAGGTGTGAGTTCAACCTGGCCAGTGACTTTGGAGAAAGAGTCGAAAATGTGAATTGTGGACACCGACAGATCGACCATGGATGCCTAACCACCACATAAGCTCAGGTGACCGACAAGTCAGCTGAGCTAAAAATCATCCATAGTTGCTTGTATTGACCAAAGAACAGATTCCATGCTGAGTTGTACCACTTAAAGTGCATTTTTGGCTGTGCCTGATGGGAACCAGGACCTTGGCTATGCATCAGGTATCTCTGTACCATGGTCCAGATCCTCATTATGACTGACACCAAAACATGCAAGGTTTACGCTAACCCCCAAATGAGAGTATATTGCCTTTCATATCATAAAATACCCCCTCACCAAAGTTTAAAGGGTCCCAACTTACTGTTTTCTTTGTTAACTTTGCAAAGGATAGCAAAAAATTGAATCTCTTTCAGGTTAGGACCCTCTGAAAAAATTCCTAACAGAAACACTGACATTGACCCATGCTTGTCACTCAGTGGGAAGATGGTTCATCATTCTTGTTAACCAGACCAAAGGCTGTGAGAATGCTTAAAACACTACCCTTAATATCTAACTGAATTCCAATCAGAAGTTAAAAAAATTGTCAAAAAAGTATAAAAAAAGTATTTCAGGAAAAAAAATGTATAAATAAAGTACAAAAAAGTAAAACAGTGAAAATAAAGCATCATACTTTAAAAAAAGAATAAAGTGGCAGCACTTTCTTGTGGTGAAGCCAACCCAGTTTCACATTTTTTCCTTTTTCTTTTTTGATATGCATTCAGAAGGTTTGGCCACCAAGCACTTTACATACCTGACACCTTACTCAGGAAATCAGGAATGTGCATTCATGTGACCCACTTTTTGTGACATTAAATCTGAACTGTTTCATCAGAAGCAGGTGGAACTCACCAGGCCAGCCTTTTCAGAGATGAGCTGTATGGCATGTTGGATCTGTTGTGGGTTGCCTCGTATTGTGAACACTTTTTCAGCAGGATTAGGTGAGGGATGCCTCTGAAGTTCTACAAAAGCTCCAGATTGCCTATTTATTTCTCGGATGGTCTCTCCTCCTGAAAACATCAACAAATGCACATTCCTCTAGTTATAAATGCAGCTGTACACCTTTTATAATACAGTTAAGGACTTAAAACATTGCCAGTGCACATGACCATACAGATTTGCAAAAGCTATACAATGAAGCCATTCACCAGTCAATTGATTTCGGCGGCAGACAGCGGTAGCCAGTGGTGGCTGGCTGTGGTCTCCCTAGCTACCCCTGACCACCGCTGAACATCAATTAGGGCTCCGGGAGCTTGACGGGGGCCAGCGGTGGTCGCCAGTAGGCAGCGCTCACAGTGTTGTGTTGGACAGCATTACGACCTTACTTATTGCCCTCTACTGCTGGCCACTGCCCAGTTCATGTACCTACACCCTGGCCTTTGTAAAATGTAGACCTATCTAGGTGTCCTTGCCACTTTGATGCACATTCTTTCTTTCAAAATTTCTGTTCTGCTGGAAAAGATATACAGACAAAAGTGTACATGCTGGCTTTATTATCATATTGTAGTGCAGCATTCAATTAACTTTCAGCCCTCCAGTTTCGAGTGCACTGGCACAGCATGCCGTTGTGTATTGCACCAGTGTCGAGTATATTTGAACTTTTAAAGTGGATGAGTCAAAGCCGTCTCAAATTCCGGTGTTGTTTATTTACATGCAAGCATGCACACTTTATTGTAGAGAAACTTCAGTTATTGTGGATGGCTGTTTCGATTTTGCGTCAAAAATGAGTATTGTCCTTCTATGATGATTTAAATCAATGATCGGGCCATTGTTTGCAACAATTTCAATGATAAAACTTCGCAAAACTGCGCAAATATAGGGTGATTTCATCGTCTCAGGTCTTTTTCGTCTCCCCGTCATGCTTTTCAAATCGTTAGAGTGCTTACAACCTTGTGTATTTTAAGAACAAGCTCTCCCATTGGCTGGAACAAAAGCATTTCAGAGGAAACCCCTCTAAAACTGCATCTATTTCAAACAGATACTTCATTATTTCAGTCGGAAACTACCAAAGACAGTTCTCTGGAATGTTCTGGGTCAGTCAGGGGGCTGGGATTGATTACATGGTGTTTGCCGTCCGATCAAATGCGTTGTTTTTCTGCCGATGTTTCTTTCGAGAGTTCTTGCTACCTCGAGTTATGAAGTCTGGCTTGAAAGATGGGTGACATTTGTGTGAACACAAGTGACGATTACAGACAATTTATTAAAGCATGAAACAAAATTTAAAGGTGTAAATTGGTCAGAATGGTAACACGCTACCATTGTTTGTATGCAATAGAGCAGAGGGCCCAATTTTTTCATGGAAAGCAACTAAAATACATTGGCCACAGGTAAACAGGGCTCGGGTGAAAATACTGCTGCCACTTGTGTCGAGCATGTTGACATTTTATCAGTGACTGCGATAAAGAGTGTTTATCAACTATTTACTGCACCAACAAACTCATCCACCATAATTTAATGAGAATTGTGACACACAACTGATCTTCAGACAAAAATTAAAAGAGAAATCATCGTTCATGACGCAAACCAAGGAAAATGCGAGGACCGGTACCCATGCAATCGTATTCATACAGACCGTTTTGATCTATTCGTGTTTGAGATTGATGTATTCACTTTGTTAGGGTGTAGGGCACGAGTTTTAGTTTAAATTGACTGAGAAACCACACAGAAATGTAGAAGGTCATACTGAACAAGTCATGTGGTTCATTTTGCATTAATTGCAAAAATAGCAAGTAGCCGCTGACGTTAACCATATCCCCCGCCCACAGTAATAATGGACGGATGGACGGACGGACGGTGCCCATTACCATATCCCCTCTAAGGTCTACCCACCAAAAAAAATCAAAGGACTGGCATCAATAATTTAGAACATATGGCCCGGACAAAATTTGTATTGTATCTTGAGCTTGCTTAATGAACTTTGTTAATTAATTAATTAATGGAAGTAATTAGCCACAGAAAACAATGCCTATGCACACCTACTACCTAAGGTCTACCCACCATAAAAAATTCAAAGGGCTAGCATTAATGGTTTAGAAGATATGGCCTGGACAAAATTAGTCTTGCTTAACGCACTTTGTTAATTAATCAATCAATGCAAGTAATTAGCCACACAAAACAATGCCTATGCACACCTACTACCTACGGTCTACCCACCATAAAAAAATCAAAGGACTGGCATCAATAATTTAGAAGATATGGCCCGGACAAAATTTGTATTGTATCTTGAGCTTGCTAAATGAACTTTGTTAATTAATTAATTAATTAATGGAAGTAATTAGCCACAGAAAACAATGCCTATGCACACCTACTACCTAAGGTCTACCCACCATAAAAAATTCAAAGGGCTAGCATTAATAGTTTAGAAGATATGGCCCGGACAAAATTTGTCTTGCTTAACGAACTTTGTTAAATAATTAATTAATGCAAGTAATTAGCCACACAAAACAATGCCTATGCACACCTACTACCTATGGTCTACCCACCATAAAAAATTCGAAGAGGTAGCATTAATAATGTAGAAGATATGGGCCGGACAAAATTTGTTTCGGACGGAAGGATGGACACACTGACGGTGCCCATTACCATATCCCCTCGCCCACTTCGTGGACGGGGGATAGAAAATAGCGTTCAGAGAACAGTACTGTTGGCACCCACAATCTTTTTTTCCTCAATTATGCATTTTTTTTGAGACTGCGCAGTAGAATACTTTATATACAATTTCCATATTGTTGTCTATAAAAAGAAGGAGCACTTTTGGATGTATTTGGGGGCAAGTTTTTGTGACAGAGACCACTGTAAGGGGGTCCACTCAGATGGCCATCAAATACCTACTTCAAAAGTTGCACCATAGCCAGTATAAAAATAATTAGACGTAGCTGGTTTTCAATAGGGATTTGGTCCACTTTGATGTGCATCTCTGAAAAATAATTGGGGAAACTGCTTTGGATCCTTCTTGAGATATTATGGTAAAATCAACCCCTTGTATACCACTCATACGGGTGAAAAGATAAATACTTTAAAAATGCATTAAAATTGATAAATACAAAGAAGTAGTTAGTTTTATATAGGAACATGGTCCATCATAAGATGCATCTCTGATAAAAATTTGGGAAAGCTGTGGTCAATATTTTTTGAGGTATTGCGGCAATGTTGTCAGGGTTGACGCCTCTCCAGCAGCCTTCATATAAACACATTAATAAAAGTTTCATAAAAACTTTAAAAATAATCTGAGGAAGCTGGTTTTAAATAGGAACCTGGTCCATCATAAGATATATCTCTGACAAAAATGTGGTAAAGCTGCGGTCAATATTTTTTTGATGTATCGCAGTAACGTTGTCAGGGTTTGACACCACTCAGAATGCCTTCAAATAAACACATTAAAGGTTTCATAAAAACTTTAAAAAATAATCTGCTGAAGCTTGATTTTAAATAGGAACCTGGTCCATCATAAGATACGTCTGGCAAAAATGTGGTAAAGCTGGGGTCAATATTTTTTAAGATCTGTCCCCAAAAAGAACAACTAAATTCACAGAAAAAATCCAAAAAACACTGGAGCGTGACCATTTGAACAAACTTGGTAGAGACCCACCCAAGGCACATCCCCAACAAGGTTGAAGTGGTGAATCTGGGTAACGGTTTTGGAGAAGTCGAAAATGTGAATTACAGACGAAGGGATTGGCTGGCTAGGCCAGCTAAAAATCCAAAAAAAATCACTGGAGCGTGACCATTTGAACAAATCTGGTAGAAACCCACCCAAGGTACATTGCAACCAACTTTGAAGTCAATATGGACGGTTTTGGAGAAATAGAAAATGTGTTTTTGCATTAGAATGCCCATTGACTCGCATAGTAATCTACAGGAAAGCTGCATTTTCCTGGTATCTGACCCTTGAATTGGTCAGTACATCCTTTAGATTTTGTGCGCGTTTGAAGCCCATCACTACTTCCTTATCCACTAAAAAGCTGCATTGCGAGAAGCCTCAAGGGGTTTCCAATTTTTTTGAACGATTTCCCATATGGGGGGGGGGGGGGGGGGGCAGTGACGGACTGTAGGGTGTGATTAGGAATAGTTTGTCTTGGTCATTGTGATTTTCTGTTGGTGTTGTTTTCAACAGATAGAGGGTAGCCTCTATTCTCGTAAGAGGCTAGGATTTTGTGTGCATTGTCATGAAAATCCTTGGGCTTGTTGCATATGCATTTGACCCTGTGCAACTGACTGTAGGGGCCACCAGAGATGGAATGCTTTAGGTGAGCGGACCAGTTAAACTAATTTTGGGCCTTGTGATAGGGACCTTCCTTATCACATATATGTTTAACCACTTTGCTCTAGTTAGATGCTCTTTAGTAAGTGTAATGATAGAGACTATTACAAGAAGATAGCTGAAAGTAACAAATCTGACGGTAGAAAATCAAGTCTTTACTGGAGCAAGTTCAAGTCAATAAGAAATAGGGTCAACAATTTAACATGTACTTTGAAAAAAGAGTTCATAGAACAATCTTTAGATGAACACAGAAATAACCCAAAAGAGCTATGAAAAACTCTTAGAAAAATAGTACCTAATTTAAAATCTCCAGGTCCTACAAAACTAAATGTAAATGGTGAAGATATTACCGAACCAAAGCTGATAGCACAAAAATTCAATAATTTCTTTGCAAATATAGGTACTAAGCTCGCTAGTAAGATTTCAAATGTAGAAGTTAAAGCTACGAAGGTGACTAATGCTGTTTTTCAATTCAAGGGCATCACAGAAACATTTGTTTCAAATGAGCTTTCCAACTTGTCAATAGGCAAAGCTACAGGACTAGATAATTTGAGTGCCCGCCTCCTTAAGGCATCAAAGTCAAACATAACACCTCTTCTGACTCATATATTTAATTTGTCATTAAAAACGGCTGTTGTGCCCCAGGAATGGAAGTCAGCAAAGGTCACACCCATATATAAAGCTGGTTCTAAAACAGACACTAACAATTACAGACCCATTTCTGTTATTCCTGTAACAATGAAAATGTTAGAGCGTGCAGTGCACGACCAGCTGTATGAGTTCTTAACAGTCAACAATCTCATATCCGACCATCAGTCCGGATTCAGGAAGAAGCATTCCACAGCCACTGCCTTGGCACACATATTAGATCTTGTAAACGGTCAAATAGACCAGGGCAGGTGCTGTGGAATGGTTTTTCTGGACCTAAAAAAAGCTTTCGACACCGTTAACCATAGGTGCCTGTTACAAAAACTCGAAGCATATGGTGTGAATGCCAATGAGTTGAAATGGTTTGAAGCATACTTGTACCAGCGTACTCAGGTCACATGTGTCAACGGACAACTGTCGGACCCAGAGGGAGTAACTTGTGGGGTACCACAAGGATCCATTCTGGGTCCACTATTGTTCATCTTGTATGTCAACGATCTTCCCAATGTTGCCGAGAGATGCACCATTGCCCTTTACGCTGATGATACGGCACTTTTTTATTCAGCTGCAAACGCAAATGACATACAAAATACCATAAACAGTGACCTTGTAAGAGTTTCTCAGTGGTTTGAGCAAAATAAGCTGACTCTCAATGTGAGTAAGACCAAATTTATGCTTTTTGGTACCAGTCAACGATTGAAAAACATGGCCTATGTGCAAGTTAAAGTAGGGGAAGAAAATGTAGAAAAAGTGAAATTGTTTAAGTATCTTGGCGTTTTTCTGGACCCTACTTTTGACTTCCATGAGCACATCAGTCATGTTTGCAACAAAGTTGGCATGAAACTCGCACTTTTAGGCAGAGCCAGTAAATTTCTACAAAAAGAGAGTTTACTGCTCTTATACAAATCACTTGTACTGCCAAACATCGACTACTGTGACATAATATATGACTCATGCCCACAGTACCTAAAAAGTAAACTGCAAGTATTACAAAACAAAGCACTGCGCATTGTAACAAAAGCAGGCAGACGTGAACATATTCACAACTTGCACCAAGCTTGCAACATCATGCCTCTAGAGGAAAGACGCCAATTCCACTTGGCAGTTTTCATGTATAAAGCTCTCCACAGTATGTCGCCACAATATATTCAGGATAAGTTCAAGTACACAAGTAGTATACATAGCCATAGTACCCGATCAGTAACTGCAAATCATCTATGCATCCCCCTAGTAAAACTTAACGCAGGAAAATCCAGAATAAGTTACAAAGGAGCTGCCAAGTGGAATTGCCTTCCAGTAGAAATTGCAAATTCTGTATCCCTCAGCCAGTTCAAGCGCAATTATATTATACAAAATTCCCAATAGTGTTAACCCAAAGTGATACAGATGTTTTTATGGTAGCACAAATTGACAGTATAGTATTGACCCCCTTGTACCATTGTGTATATATTGTATTTATGTTCTTAATTTTACACCTGTGTCTTCATCTCTTTAGTTTATATATCATGTGTCAACGCTTATGTTAACATATTTTTGATTTTATGTCTCTCATGTCATGCATTATATTTATTACCATTGTATCCACCCAGGGCCCAGTGGGAGATCAGTGATGTTCACTGAACTGGTACACCCTGGTAAAAGAATAAAGAATAAATAAATAAAGGATTGGGTCCCCATACACACGGCTATTCAGAAACCAGATTTTTCTATCTTCCCAAGCCCTAGCCACCATTAATGCATGGGAGGCAAATATTATAGGCACTATCTGGTTCTGTATGCATCCATCAGCTCTCCAAAATATGTTGTCCTCCCAGCTCTAGGATAAATTTGCAACTGTAGCCAATTAATTTAACATACATGTGATAAAACTGAATGCACCCGATTGAATTGGTCCAATCAATGGCATAATATGCTTTCTCAAAATCATTAACTGTATAATTACAATTCTTGTAGCAATGTATGCCACCCATACAAGGGGTCTATGTTTTCATCAAATACTCTATAGCTTTCTTTTCCTAAATCCATTTGATCTTCATTCATTTACTGTATTTGTTGAAATCTTGGAAGATCCTATCTTCAACATAATTATTCATAATTATCTTTGAAAAAAGGACATGGGACACCGTGACAGGCTGGGTCAGAACTGACTTTTCAAATGCCTCTCCCACCTGTTAAACAAACTTCACCCATTTACACATGCAGGCTTTCAATTAAAATTCACATCCTGTGAAGAATCACTTTTTGTTGAACACTAGTATGACTCTTCTCCATTGACTACCCCTCAAATGTAGCTCAAATCCCATCATGTTTTTTACAAAGCAGTTTTGTCGTGAGGTCTACTATCAAACCCTACTCATGAAGAGGGAAAGCCCCTTTAGTAGTGTTAGCGAAATCCTCACTTTACTGTTGCACATATTGACACCCAGCTGTCACAACACAGATAGATGGGCTCTAATCATGTGCTGGTACACGTGTGGTATCCCTTTTTTGAAATGTTTGTTTTTTTTCTGCACAGTTTTTTTTTTTTTTTTCAAATTTGAATCCACGTCTTCGTTCTTCAAACCTTCATTCAGCTTACAGACATAACTATAAGGATGAACAGTGTCCTGTTATCAAGGCTACCAATCCTGCAACTTGTCACTTTGCAACTTCTCATCTTAAGATCCAGACATGTTTAGAATTAACAGTGAAAGACCCAGCAAAGCCAGTGGCGTACAGACTAAAGCTGTGAAAAGAGCCTGACTAATTTTGATTTGAAAAAATCTCATCCGAGGCGGCTAGGGAATAATGTAGTTGCTTATATAGCAGGGGGCACAGTGCTGACTGACATTGGGTCAATGTCATCACAGTCACAAAGCCACGCATAACAGAACTACCAGGCCAACCCTCCAATGGGACGTGTTGCCACAACGTTTAGAAATCCCTGGCACATCATGTGAATTAGTAACCACCCTGGGTTACTGAGGGCAGGTATAGTGCCAAGGCCCAGAAGGCAATACTAATGGAGGGAAGGCCCCCATTCTATTGCCAAACGAAGATTTAAGTTAAGTATGACAAAAGCGTCATACTAAACTTTGAAAAGTATTTTTGAGGGAGTTTACAGTATTCCACCTCTGTTTAGAATTAATATTTATTTCACAAAACAAGGACTGTGGCAGTCATGTGTTCACCTGCAGCACCAACTATTGAACAATGAAGTTCTGGGGGTCCCCAAAAGTGTCCCCTTGCGATTTCAAAGCACTTGGCTTGGTTGTTTTATGCGATTTTTCAGTCCACTAGCTTGAGCTCAAAATCACATGCTCAATCAGCAGCTCTACTGCACACACTAAGGAGGAAACCCGTTGGTGAGGAATCGGGTAAGCTTGGTCAATTTTTTGGTGGTCCTCCAATTTTCGGACATGGATTCTTAATGAAAAATTACAGACTTCTTTATCATTGTTAAATCTATAGAGGAAAGTGTTAAAAAACAATAATACTACTGTAAACTTTTCTTGCTACATGACTTGAATTGAGTAACTTAACCTGCAGAAGAAGTCATTACGGTTTAAAACTTCTTAATCACCATTACTCTGGATACTGCTCATCGACTAAGAAAATTACCAGCTTCATAATGATAAAAAAAAATTCAAAGACTGACTGGACCACGACCATTTGAACACATTTGGTGGAGCACCACCCAACAGTTTTGAGAAGTCCAAGATATGAATTGTGACAGATGGATGATGACGGATGGACGACCACAAGGTAAACCCAGTTGACTGACAAGTCAACTGAGCTGAAAAAGGAGGAATTAATCCCACAGAAGGAAAGTCTCATCGTAGGAACTACTGTCTCACCTTTTCCTATAACCAATCCACATTTATCAGCAGGAACACAGTAGGTAGTTTCGTCTTGAAATCGATCATCAAAGCCTCGCCCAGGCCCAGGGGGTCCCCTGCCTGGAGGACCTCCAGGGCCTCCAGGACCCCGTCGCTCGTCAAACCTGCCATCCCGATCATCCGGCCTGCCTCTGCCTCTTCCTCGACCCATTCCAGGAGGCCCCCTCTCTCTGTTCTGTACATTGAAAATGTGAACAAGGCCCTTGAAGATATCATGTGCCATTTCCAGCTGTGATATGACTAACACACTAAAAAAAAAATATCACAAATTCTAACCTCCCCCCCCCCCCCCTTCACAAATCCACAAAAGATGTATTCTTTATTAGAATTTTTCATCTGCTGCAGAAACATTGGGTGTCCAAAGGGATTACATTTCTCAGGGTTGGGCATACAAAATGCACAGGGCTTGCCATTGTCAGTGAAAAGTCTCAAAATCTTAACTTCCACACAAAATTGGGCAAAATACTGTAATTCCAAGCTCCTCTGATGTGAATTTTGGTCTGACGATTTAAACTCAACATAAATCCACATTTGTGGGTTTCAATTCAGGGTTCATACAACCGGGCAAACCGAAAGCCAAAGACCTTCTCTTTCCCAACTATTTTCCCAAAATTCTTAACTCATATTCCCATGTTTTTGAGCAAAACTTAGTAACAAGATGGCCGTCTCAACGGCCCTTGCTCAGCTGACCTAGAGATTCATTACACTTTAAGTTCTGTGAACTTGCGATTGGACAAAATAGGTAGATACTTGTCAAAGGTACATCCCTACCAAATTTGACACAAATTTGGCCAAAATTATTGAAATTATAACCATTACAAGAAATTCCCATGTTAAACTCTCCTATTAAAACTTTTTAAAAGATTTTCCAAAAAAAAAAAATTAAAAAAAAAAAATAATCACTGGAGTATGACCATTTGGACAAACTTGGTAGAGACCCACCCAAGGTACACTGCCACTAAGTTTGAAGTCAATCTGATGGACAGTTTCTTCAGAGAAGTCCAAAATGTGAATAAGCATCAGACTGCCCATTGACTAATATAGTAATCAATTGGACAGGTGCATTTACCGACAAGGACCCAAATTGAAAAAATGATTAACTAGAAGCCGATCAGTGACCGCAAAACCCCTCGGCCAGGACGGAGGTACAGACAGATGGACAGATGTCTCTAGTATGATACACTTAGGCTATCCCAAGTAAATGTTCTGGTTCTCAGGCACCGCCGCACCATGCAAAACCTACAGGACGCCGTCATTTTTAAAAAAAAATACAGCGCTGCTGCATGTTATCAGTGATGCCCGCGTGTGGAGATTGTCAGGCATTTTGCCTTGTTGTTGCAATACAGAGTTTTCATTATCGGCGATAGATGGCGCTGTGGCAGGATCTTTGGCCTTCTTTGGATATACTTCCGCTATTTCCGGAGACTTCCATCATGCATGCACATGGCTTCTTAGAATAAGTGGTTGGTGCGCGCTGACTCGAGCTGGAAATGCACATGTATGCACGTTTGCTACACACTTAAGCAGCGACATATAAAATGTATTTTGTGGCCAATTCACTAGTGATTAAACCCGAAGTGTTGTCACATGTGTGGGTACCTTTCGTTCTTGATATTTACTTCATTTTGCGGCAGTGTCTGTGCACGTGTTACATGATGTCGGACTCGGAATGTAGTATCAGTGACTGTTGTGGAAGACAAAAGATGCCTTCGCCCGTGGGGAATAATCAACATTGGCCAGTACTCGAATCATGAGGCAATAAATGATCTTTGTGAAAATATTTTGGGTAACAAATTCAAAATTGATATGGACTATCCGGACATTCCTGAAACGTACACAGCTAATATTATATGCGATGTTCCATAGGTACATCACGCTCCAGTTTGGAGCATGTCTGCAAATCTTGCAGACGCAGTCAGAGCATTTGGGAGGTATATCGAGCTCCGAGCCCTAGTTGACACAGAGAGTCCCACACAAAGTAATGA
Source organism: Hermodice carunculata (assembly GCA_964020975.1). NCBI lineage: Eukaryota > Metazoa > Annelida > Polychaeta > Eunicida > Amphinomidae > Hermodice > Hermodice carunculata. The sequence goes on along the minus strand of OZ026625.1, from coordinate 614,301 downwards.
AGGGACACACGAAACACCTCCAAATGCATTTGCAGTATTGATGGCCACTCAACATAAACCAAAATTACCCAAGAAACATTCTGAAAGGTACACAGCAAAAACAAATAAAAAACAACAAATGTATGACAGCATTATGATCTCTTGGAAAAATTCCAACAAAGCTTTAAATATGCAGAAGAAACAAGAGCAGGAATGTTGCACTGACCAACAGGTACCCGAATTGAAAAATTTGTTAAAAATCAAAAATCCACAGCAACGCCACCTGGTGAACAACCTCGTGTGACCCCTTCCACAAGAACATATTCAGCAAGTTTCAGTACAACCTGAGAGATTGTTTTGGAGAATATAGCAAAAACATACGAAAAATTCATAAAAAAATAGAAAAAAATTGCAGCGCTACCTGTTGAACAAATTAAGGTCTGGGGGTCCCCAGAAGTGTCCCTATACAATTTCAAAGTAATTGGCAATGTGGTTTTGGAGAAGAATTCACCCAAAAATGAACAAAAAAATTCATTAAAAATATAAAAATCATTGAACCGTGACCATTTGAACAAACCTGGAAGTAACCCACCCAAGGTACATTGTCACCAAGTTTGAAGTCAATCTGGATGACGGTTTTGGAGAGCAAGTCAAAAATGTGAATTAGCATTAGAATGTCCATTGACTTACACAGTGATCAATAGGAAAGCTGCATTGACCGACAAGTACCCGAATTGAAAAAAACGTGAACAAGAGGGCTGTGTGAACAGCCCATGCTCAGCTGACCTATGCTAGAACAGATATGGTACAGACACATCTACTGTACACTGCCAGCAAGTTTGAAGTGAATGTGGCAAACAGTTTCGGAGATGAAGTCAAAAGTGTGAATATGCATTGGAATGACCAATGACTTGCATAGTAATCAATAACAATGGTGTATTTTCCAATAACCACCTGAAAATGGAAAAAGATTGCAGTGCCACTTGGTGAACAAATTCAGAACTAAAGAGTCCCTAGGAGTGTTTCTGTGTGATATCAAAGCAATTGGGTGAGCGGTTTCGGAGAAGATTTTTTAAGATTTGCCCCCCAAAAAGCACAATATAATTCAATAAAAATCCAAAAATCACTGAAGCATGATCATTTGAATACAATTAGTAGAAACCCACCCAAGGTACATTGCCACCAAGTTTGACGTGAATCTGGCTGACAGTTTTGGAGAAGACGTCGAAAATGTGTGTTAGCATTAGAATGCCCATTGACTTGCATATTAATCAATAGGAAAGGTACATTTACCGATAAGTAACCGAATTGAAAAAATCATTAAAAATGAGGAATCCACAGCAGTGCCACCAATATACAACTTTGTTTGACCCTTTCACAAGAAAGCTATCCACCAAGTTTCAGCTCAATCTGAGTCATGGTTCTGGAGATGAAGTCCAACATAATGAAAAGTACCCGAATTGAAAAAATCGCTACAAATCAGGAATCCACAGCAGTGCCACCTAGTGAGCAACTCTGTTTGACCCTTTTACAAGGACCATATCCACAAAGTTTCAGCTTAATCTGTGTGACGGTTCTACAGAAGAAGTCGAAATTGCGAAAACACACAAAAAATCATAAAAAATTACAAAAAAAATCGCTATGTGATATCACAATCGGGTGAGCTGTTTTGGAGGAGAAAATTTTATTAAGATTTGCCCCAAAAAGAACCAAAAAAATCATAAAAAATCCAAAAATCACTGGACCGTGACCATTTGAAAACTTGGTAGAGACCCACCCAAGTCACATCTCCACCAGGTTTGAAGTGGATCTGGCCAGTAGTTTTGGAGAGGAAGTTGAAAATGTAAATTGTTGACAACAGACGGATACATGGACGGACAGACGGAGGACCATAAGATAAGCTCAGCTGACTAACAGGTCAGCTGAGCTAAAAATCAGGCATCTACAGGAGTGCCACCTAGTGAATAACTTTGTTTGACCCTTCTACAAGGAACATATCCACCAAGTTTCAGCTTAATCTGACTGACTGACGGTTCTGGAGAAGTGGAAAATAAAAACACAAAAAATCATAAAAATAAATAGAAAAAATCGCAGCACCCTCTGATGAACAAATTAAGAACTAGGAGGCCCTGGGAGTGTCCCTGTGGGATATCAAAGCAATTGGGTGAGGAGTTTCGGAGAAAAAGATTTTTTTTAAAGAATTCCCGCAAAAATGAACAAAAAGTTCATAAAAAATCCAAAAATCACTGGACTGTGACCACTTGAATCAACTTAGTAGAGACCCACCCAAGGCACATTCCCATCAAGTCTGAAGTGGACCTGGCCAACAGTTTTGGAGAAGAGAGACACACTTGAGGCACATCCCAACCACGTTTGAAACGAATCTGGAAGACGGGACGTCTCTAGTATGATTCACTTATGTAGAAAAACATGACCCATATTCACCCCCCCCCCCAACAGAAAAATTCCTAAAAAATTCAAAAATTACTGGAGCGTGACCATTTGAACAAACTTGGTAGAGACCCACCCATGGCACATCCCCACCAACTTTAAAGTGAATCTAGGTGACGGTTTTTGAGAAGAAGTCTAAAATGTAAATTGTGGACGCATGACAGACCCTCACAAAAAGCTCAGCTGACTGACAAGTCAGCTGAGCTTAAACGTGCACATGATGCTCTTTACCACAACAGCATACACAGAAGCCATTTGGACCATGTGTTAAAGCAATGTAATTTTATAAATACACATTCCAATTTTACAAGTGAAAAATAAGTATTCCAGACTTTACATGACTATGTAACAACTTTCAAGTCTATTAAGGCTTGGAATGAGACTCCTAAAATTGAAGATTTTTCAAGTGTTTGTAGCTGTGTCTGTATATGCTATACTTACCATAGTGCTCTGAATGAGGTCATTGATCATACTGGCTGCCATCTGCATCTTTTCTGGTGGCCCTGTGATTGTACAGGTCCTCTCACTGCCATTCATATCGTCGTCTTGAAGTAAATACACATACGAAAACCTTAACATGTGCATGCACTGAATCTGTGTACTCAGAACTACCTCTCTAAATATGAACCATAGGACTCCCATAAACTTTTCAGTCCACACTGGGCCTCCCCTCTTGGGTGATATTCTAAAAACTCTCCATATCATACACGAAAACTCAAAACGTTTGTGCACCAAAATGTAAATGCTGCTTACTTTTTCACTTTATTTCAATGGTACAGATTAAAATCTAAATAATACTAATGCACAGATGCAAGCATTTCCTTCTGAAATTTTATTGTGTGGATTACTAGTGCAACTCAATATACAGCTACAAGCAGGCTCTGAAATTCCAAGCGTGTCCTGTCCACTTATCCAATGCATTATCAACTCTGGAGCAGAAAACAACACACTGATCCTTATACAAATCAGTTCCATTGGTTCTCAATGCAGATCTCAATCCCACATTTAACAACCTTAAAATTCTCTAAAACGAGATTGACTTTTCAACAATGATTTAGAATTTCAAGAAAGTTTGGTGTGTCTGACTTCTTTGAATAAAATGAGTACTTACTCTGATTAAACTGTACCCTTGCCCCCGACTCAGCCTGGATCTTCTTTATCATGTCACCACCTTTTCCGATGACTACACCAACAGCTTGTCTTGGCACTCGAATCTGGAGCAAAAATTTGTGACATTTATTATATTAAACTCAATGCAGGTAACTTGGTAAGAAAAAGACTGTGGCACATTTCTGATCTTCCCCAAGGCTTACAAAGGCATCGGTTATATTTTACAAAGCAGCTCAAAAAAAGAAGCCTGAGACAAAAAGTTGATGGACTGTTGCAGGAGAAAAGCGATTACTATATGCCCCTCCTCAAGTAGGAAGGGAGCATAATAATAAGGACCAAGTTGGATAGACTTCTATCATACCCATTTCAAGATGTGGCAGGGAAACAATTTTATTTTGCAAGGAACTATGACATTGACCTGAAGGACCTGAGGGTCATCCACAATCATATGACCCCCCCACCCCCCCAAAATCTCTGGAGTATTTGTACCAAAAATTTCAAGTGAATCTGGCTTAGGGTTTTGAGGAAGTCAAAACTTGAACTTCTATTGCTGACCCCATTGACTTGCATGGTAATCAATCGGAATGCAAAAATTTGAGTACAGTTGATAGATACCTGCCCCATGCACATCCCCACCAAGTTTGAAATGAATCTGGCCAATTGTTTTGGAGAAGAAAATGAAAATGTGAATTAGCACTGTATTCCCAATTGACTTGCATAGTTATAAACAGGAATGTGCACAGTTTGACCTTTCAAGATCACGCAGGTATACAATAAACCATATAAATTGAAAGCCCACAGGTACTTTCCTTTTAACATACGGTAATCTAATCAATGTACTGTTAACGACAGCTAAGACGCCAAAAATAGATCCCATTCGATCCTAGTTCAAAATGTATTTGTGTAATCGCAATACTCCAAAGAATTTATATGTCCCATGTCTGGGTGTCTGTGATGCTAATTGTTGAATCAACAATTGAAAGTTGACCGCAAACCATCCACCCCATAAATGTCGATAGAAGTCACTTATTATGTGTAATACAGTAGTCCCTGTCATGAGAGACCACTTTTCAGATTCCCAATTCCTATACTACCCATGTTAATTTACCTGTCGTGAAAGACCACCTATCTCATAAGACCACTTTTTTTGTTGCTATAGGGGTGGTCTCTGGTGACAGGGACCACTATAATTTATCATATTTACACTTGCACCTTAATCTTGATGTATCGGCATGGAAAAAACAGTCAAGCTTTTTTATGTTTGGCTTAGTTTTTCTGTTGTTCATCTTCAAAGTTTGACATTTCAATTATCCCTCTGATGTCCAGGATTTTTATTATCTTCATTTCACAGAAAAAGAATGAAACAAAATTTTGAAAATCGCTGAATCCTTTTTGCAATTCAGACATTACAGAATCGAAAGCCGTTAACCACATTAAATTTTGCCCAGCTGTTTTCTTGGATTAACCATTCCTAGGTGGGGCTACTGTATCGCTAATTTGTATGTTTTCTCTCGTGTTCACTTTTATGCTCATTGCGGTGCATTTATTTGTACTTTTAGTTGCACATCCTTCGGTTTCAATAAAATATTATTAATATTATGCACATGGGTATTGGTGATTAAAGTGCCGGTTTTTTCATGCCTGTCTTTGGTGTGCAGGGCTACTGGGGTAATCCATCGCAGCACAGTCTTTGAAGGGACATCGTTTGACGATTCCCCCTGCTCCTGAACATTTAAAGTATTCTTTCATTTGAAAAAGCAGCAACATAACTATAACGTAAACCACTAAGGCTGAGCTAAAAAGACACATGGTCATTCAGATGTCCACATGCCTGTGTGTTTTTCTCACATTTCTCCTCTGGTTAAAATTGAAATTTTGTCAGCTAATAAAGAGGACATTTATCTTGTGAAAACTGCTAAAATTGTCCATGCAAAGGTTTTTAGTGTCTTACCTGTCCTTCAGAAGGTATAAGCCAATCTGTGAAAACTGCCAGTCAGCAGAAAAATGCAACAAGGATTTGACTTTGACCTCAAGGTTTTATATTATTATGAGAAAAATTTGCCAGACCCATAGATTATGTGTACCAAATAAGGAGGCAATAGGTCAAGAGGGGACAAATTAATAAAAGGAAAATGTGATGTGCAGCGGAAGATGACGGGACTAAACGCATTATGTATCACCCTACAGGGGATGAGTAACTATTGTTACAAACATTTTACATAAATGACATACAGTTCCTTGTGAAAAATGGTTTACCACATGAATGAGATCAACTAGACAAAAAGTCCCATAAATATATGGTTGTAGAAAAAAAACCCGGTTAGGACTACAGTCTTCTACTCTGCATGTGCTTGATACAGTCCACTTTCACGATGCACAGTGCACTTCTTACAAAAGGTGTTTGAGCTTTCCATGTTACATATTCCTGACTAAAAAAAAATAACCCTTTAGGTAGTTTGTCTTTGGTTGTACAAGACATTTTTTTTACCTGCTGAAGACCTCAAGTTTGTTACACTTATCTTTGACATAACCAAACAGGTTTTATGGTGGACCCATATTATTTAGTATTTTGTATATATTTCAACAGCCTTTGCTTCAAATATTGTTCTCTTTATCAATTGGTAACCCGTTTAGCTTGGAAATCAGCTTTTTGAAACTACTTCAGCAACATGTATTCAAAACCTGATATGCTGCAAACTTATGCAGTCTTCTTTGTTTTCCAAGTTATATCTTTACCAAAATACATACATGTCAAGTATTACCCGACGACTTAAATACAAATTGATTCTCCATGAAAATAAGAAACTGACAGCCAATTTTTTACGGCAATTGTTTGTTTACACAATTGCCCCAATAAAGGAATCTGCAGGTATTTCCTTTGACAAGTCCTGTTCCTCTAAGGTGGCCATCCTGCACGGCTGTACATTTGTTTTCCTACCTCCATAGAGTTCCTCGGGCCCGGTCCACCACCGCCTGGTCCACCTCCTCCCATGCCTCCTCCGTACTCATTTCCAAATGGACGTGGAGGTCCGCCTCTGGTCATTTCCCCAGGTGGGCCACCATCTCCCCCTCGCTGTAAGCTCTGAAGCAGCATAAAGCACTCCCTCAACACTTACAGTGAAGTCCAAAATGTTACCCTTTATGTGTTCAGTAAAGATGAAAATTCAAAATGCTCAGCAACAGGGTTTGATTTAATAGAATAAAAATGTATTGCAAATAATGCTATACAAACTTAACATTGTGGTGCAACCATCTTCTTTTGCAGACAACAGGGTTTTCGATGTGCCAAAGGCGCGAGCATGCTAGAGGGGTCCAGGGGCATTGCTAGTCCCGCACAAACTGGTATCTCCAGTTTTTTTAAGCAATCAGTAGACTGGTTTTTTAGACACAGCGCCATCTGTTGTCAATCTCTTCACTTACAGCCCAGAGTGTCTCCGTGTCGTTGGTAAAAATACGTTACATTTTTGGCCTTACAAAAATTAAAAAATGAGATTCACTGAGGTAAATTTGTACGGGGTAAATGAGCACAATTTCTTTCTTTTTTCTGATGATCTGATTTATTTTCAAGACAATTTTCTTTTCAGGAGATAAAGCTTTTTTTTGTTCACGGCAAAAATTGCATATAGCAACATTTACTCTGGGTATGGCAACTTGCTTCGCAGTTACCCAATTTTTGCATCGTTTTTGGCGATGCGATACCGATTAAATCGTACCCTGAGCAACAACATCACCAACTTCTGTCACTCTGAAGCCTCACTTGAAGGCTAGGATGACCGCTAGTCACAGATGATAAGAATCACAGATTTACGAATGATTATAACTATGCAACTCTACAATTTCACAATTTGAAACCATAAGACCGCGACAGTCCTGTGAACTTCAGAATGCTATTAAGGTCATCTGTGTCTAACATTATCATCATTGTTGCTAAAATGAATATATCCTCTTGCAGATTTTTCCGACTTTTGACGATCTGTTAACAAGAGGGCTGTATGAACAGCCCATGCTCAGCTGATCTAGAGATTCATCACACTTGTGGTTCTGTCTACTTGGGCTAGGATCAAGGTTACCCATGTACTGAGTAAGTCTGACCTCTATGGAAGATATATTGATGACATTTTCAGCATCTGGACTTTCGGTAAGACTCAATTGGCAGAATTTGTGACACACCTCAACAACTGTCATCCAACAATCAATTTCTGTGTGGAATTCTCCAACACAGAGATCCCTTTTCTTGACACAGTTGTCAAAATAGGGCAAGATAGGAAGGCACACACCAGCCTATACACAAAACCGACAGATATGCACACGTATCTTCACTACAGATCAGCCCATTCATAGCACTGCAAACAGGGAGGCCCATATAGAAAGCTGTTACAGGTCAAAAGAATTTGCACCCGAACTGAAGATTTTGACACCAACGCTCAAAAAATCCTAAATTTCTATGAAACACTGACATACCCATCTCATACCCTGAGAGAGACACTACAAAAAGTAAGTCTCTTAGACAGGGAATCTCTCTTGTCACCAGTCAGGCCAGGCCAGCAACTACCACTGAAACAGACAACCTGTTTCTTATCACCAAGTACAACCCAGCAGTGCCACCTTTGAAAGATATCATTCGAAGGAACTGGGGCACTATACTAGCCTCCAGGAGCGCAGAAATGTTGGAAAACAAAGAAGTGCTCCTGGTTTCAGACGAGCCAGGAATCTCAAAGATGACCTGATGAAGTCGAGACTTCTATACCCCCACCACCTAGCATCTTGCCAGCAGTGTCTGGCACAGTGGATAGCAACCCCTGTAACACCCCCCGTTACAGGTATTGCCCCAAGATGGATACTAGGGGCACGTCAATGAGTACCCAGACAGGGTGTTTATACAAAACCCCTGTAGCAGCTCCTGCAAACATAACAATTTGGTCTACCTGATCACTTGTCAAGTTTGCAACAAACAATATGTAGGCCAAACAGGACGGACCTTAGTGGATAGAATGAGCGAGCACTTCCATTACATAAGTAAGAAAGACACGACTCAACCATTAGGGAGGCATTTCAGACTCCCCAATCATGAAGTTCCAGACTTGAAGATTCCAATCTTGGAATATATATGCGCACACCACCAGGCTCAGAGAAGACTCTCAAGCTTAGACTGGTCAGGAAATCACACTGGATTCACCAATTACATACCGAAGAACCTTTCGGCCTCATGTTATGGGTACATGAACTCCTAATTCAGTCATGAGCTAAATTTTTATTATTCAAGTTCAGGTGCCTACTAACACCATCTCTACTTATGAAACAGTGTTTTCATAAGTTAATGGCTCCCAAAGCTTCCCCTCAATTGCAGACCACTGCTGTTACATGACACTGTGATCTACAATTTATGACCAGTGGTCATTGGGTGTCTGACTTGATACGCTTGTGTCATGACATTCAGCCCTTGTAGTACAATGCTCAACTACAGGGAACCATGCAACGTCAACTTGACTAGGCATGGCCACACTTACACGTACAGCATGACGTACATGCAATAAGGTGATATGTTAGCAATGGACGTTACACCCTGATTTATAAGCATGTACGTGGAGATGTTAACCTCAGTCTCTGACGAGTCACAGAGGTGACAAAACGGTCGGGCTTCTCTCGCCAGTTTTCGCCTAGCCCAGTCTTACTTGCTCTATGGAAGAACACTAACATGTGCAACATCAAGGTCCCAGTTCCAGTAGTCCGCAAGTTATAGTGAAGAGTCAAGTTTATGTATGTTGCACTGTGACCTTAAAAATGAGGTTAACATCATCCTGCATAGAGACACATGAACATGTGCCATGTCAAGGTGCTCACTGAAAATAGTTCTTGTGTAATGATGGGAACAGCAAATTTCTTGTCCGTTGTAAAAAATCCAAAAATCACTGGAGTGTGACCATTTGAACAAATGTGCTATAGACCCACTGAATGTACATTGCTACCAAGTTTAAAGTCAATCTAAATGACGGTTTCTTTGAAGAATCCAAAAATGTGAATAAGCATTAGACTGCCCATTGACTTGAATAGCAATCAATAGGAAAGTTGGATTTGCCAGTAAGTACCAGAACTGAAAAAATTGTGAAAAATCAGGAATCCACAGCACTTACTCCTAGTGAACCATTTTGTTTGACCCTTCCACAAATAATATATCCACCAAGTTTCACTTAATCTTAGTGACGGTTCTGGAGAAGAAGTCGAAAAAAGCAATGACAAAAAAATCATAAAAAATTAGAAAAAAAATTGCAGCACCACTTGGTGAACAAATTAAGAACTAGGAGTGCCCAGAAGTGTTCCTGTGCAATCCAAACCAATCGGGTGAGCGGTTTCAGAGATTTTTTAAGATTTTCCCCAAAAAGACCAAAAAGACAAAAAAAAAAAAAAAATCACTGGACGGTGACCAATTGAACAACCTTGGCACAGACCCACCCCAGGTACATTGTCACCAAGTTGGAACCAAATCTGGCAAACGGTTTTTGAGAAGTCAAAAATGTCAATTGTGGACAGCTGGACGACGCACTCCCTACCCTCCTAAAAGCTCAGGTGACTTATCACCTCAGCTAAAACCAGAGACCAAAAACAAGGCATGAAAAGCTGCAAAACTCACAGTGAGCTGCTGGGCACACCCACTAATAGTGAGTATAGCCACCACAGCTATCAAAAACTGCCTGGCATCTACAGTGCATGCAGAAGCTAGGCCTGCAGATTTGGTCTTGTCCAATCAGGTAGTCCCTAAGGTGTTCCACTGGATTCATATTCAGGGAACATACAGGCCACTGCCCCGTCTTGATTTGATAAACGTGGCATGCCTTCACTGAACCTCGGCCGTTAGCTAAGCAAGTTACCTAGCGTCTGAGTATACACTACATACTAGCATGTCCTGCCATTTCATACTGCTTCTCAACCCTTGTAGACAACCTCTATGCAACCCTTGCATTGTTTTTGCAACTTTGCATTCCTTGTTTTGGTCTACTTCATGTCTGCTAATGCAGACCACTGTGGTACAGTGAAAACTCATTATAATGACACCAGTTGTTCCCTTAGAAATGTGTCAGATAAGTGACTCAAATAACAAAGGAACTTGGACTTTTGCTTTTCAAAACTTGTATCATTATAATGAATGTCAGATATCTCAGTGTCATTAAAATGAGGTTTCACTGTATTTTTGTCAGGTTTTATTGGAGAAACATATTGCTCATGTGATCACTCGATAATAATTTGGTCATGGGGACTCTAAAAAGGAGGTCACCAATTTGAAATTTATGTACAATGTATTTACGTGCAATTTTGGTCTGAAGGTTCAATTCTCTTTTCTCTACAATGTATTCAAGTGCAATTTTGATCTGGAGGCTCAATTCTCTTTGCCACTGATGTCCAAAGTATACCCTGCTAAAAAATCATGTCTTTCAACTTCACCAGAATGGTGACCCAAGAAAACTACGTCAAGGTCACCAATATTAGATATCATATTAGCATTGGATTAGATTTATGTATCCTATAAATTAGGCAGGTCGAAGTCTTTTTTTTTTTTTTTTTTTTTTGATATATGGAATTTTAATATCTTTTAACACATTTTGGCCCATAATTCCCGTCAAAGTATAGGTGGCACCACTGGTATCATATGCAACAGAGTTTTTAATGCCCTCCACAGCCCCATCAAATTTCATGAAGATTTATCCAGAAATTAAGGTTTACTAGAGTGGTCACAACATTTTCACATTTTGACCCATACATAATCTGTACATGTACGTCCTTAAAGTTATATGGGGCTAACTGAAAAACAGTGGACTGTATCATGTTCAGAAGCAAACGTTTAAGGACGGACAGACACGAGTGATCACATGAGCTCTATGACCTTACGTTAGCAAAGCTAAAAAGTGCAATCACCTCACTCACCTCTAGCTCCTTCTCGGTGATCAGGTCCATCACCATTTCCTTGGCACGCTGCAAATAGACACAAAACACATGCAGCAAAACAGCACATGTTACAGGTCAAGCCCCACTGACCCTGATCATCGGGTTGGTGGTTGTGAAATTCCACATTTTTTTGTTTACAACCAACTTTCTGCTGGAGCAAAAACAGGGCACAAGACTCTTCTTAATGGTCAAAGTTTTTTCTTTGCCTCCTCGCATTGAATTTAAAGAGGGTGTTTTTTTTCTATTTGATGAGTTCATAGTTCTTATCTTGGGAACAAAACTGCAAGAGCTGAATTCTGCATGCTTTTAATTTGACTATTTTGTGCTCATTTGGTACACCTATGACCCAACTGTTCATATGCTGCAGCCCACAATGGGGTTTGTGGCAGCCAAGACATGTGTTGGAGTCTCCCTTCTCAGTCTTATTTACCTCACATCTCATGGGTTCGCCTGTGATTCGTAGAGGTTTGTCGTGGTGTGTGGGTTGGTTGCTGTCCTGAATCATGACCATTTTGACTCCTGCACGCTCCTGTCAAAAGCAGATGCAAATATGAAACAGCAAATGTAGCACGGCAGGTCTTACAATTTACAACACAAACATTAAAAAGGCCCTATGTAAACCAGACAGCAACAAAGTAAGAAAAACTACCTCAAACTTCAAAATCTGGAGAGAAGAAATAGTATGCAAAGAATTCCAACAGATTTGCACACCAAACTAAATCATTCTAAGAACAGTAATGTCTCTTACATCACCACCTGCTACTTAAAGCTGCCCCCAGTACTAGCACATTTTTTTCATTGTGCGCCAGTTAAAAAAAATCCCATCAAGCATCTCCATGCGGCAGTCTCACAAACATACATGGTCCCTCATTGCAGACCGTCTTTACAACAGCTGCCATTTTATGAACTCTGAATGAACTTTTGGATTTGTGGCCAATATGCTTGTCAACACCATAACAAGAGGCTGCCTTGTAATAAACTATAATAGTGTAACAACCCAAAACCAAACAAGAAAAAGTTTGGTGAACTGGTACGTTTGTTTGACTGTGAACACAAAGATCAAGTGAAACACTGATATGGGGGACGATTCTCTTCTCCATTGATGTCCAAGCTATGCCCTTCCATCACTTAATCATTTTAACTTTACAAACCTGGTGACCAATAAAACCTAGGTCACAGTCAACCATAATATAATAGTGTTGGACATCCTCTGTTTAACCTTTCAATTAGGAATGTCTACCTCAACTATTTGTCCATGTTTTGAATTTTATCCTTTCAACACAATTTGGCTCATACTTTCTGTCAAACTGTAGGTGGCACCATTAGCATCTCCATCAATCAAGATTTTGACCACTTTTACAATTCAACCCGATTTCCTAATGATCAACTAAAAATTACAGATGACAGAGCATTCACAAGATTTCACATTTTGATGCCTGTATTCATATTGCCTCATTACACCTCCAACTCAGATTCAAAATGTTCAGTGCATTCTATCATTGGTCATAGGTGACCCAAAAAGCAGGTGACCAAGTAAATTTTTATTCACAATGTACTCAAGCCCATTTTTGATCTGTAAGCTCAATTTTCTGTCATTGATGTCCAAGCAACAGCCTGCTGACCAAAGGAAAATACAACCCATAACAGGGCATTTCAGTAATTTTTCTGCATATGGAATTTTGTGTCTTTCAAGAAATTTTAACTCTGAATTTCTGACTTGCACCACTTGTACCATATGTAATCAAGATTTTGACCTCCTTTACAATGTAACAAAACTTCATGATCCATAAGATCAGGATGCTAGACTCGTCACAAACTTTTTGACCTCCTTTACAATGTAACAAAACTTCATGATCCATAAGATCAGGATGCTAGACTCGTCACAAACTTTTTGCATTCTAGGCCATACATTACATAATACTGAAGGTGGGCACCACGTACACTGAACTCAACAAAGATTCTCATGCATTTTTTTAAGTCTGAAAGTTATAATGCTAGAAACTATGGGGTGCAAAGCATTTACCAAATTTCCACATTGTAACGCCTATACATGTATTTAAGTGGCCATATTACCTTTACTTTCAACTAAGACCACAAAATTGTTAATGTTGAAAATGCTCAACCTGTATTTAGATGTCTTTATATAGCCTGCTTGTTCAAATCCCTTTATAACTTCAGTTATTTATGAAAAACAATAAACTTGGACAAGTGCCAAACTCCAACATTGAGTCCTCAAATACAGTTAAGCTAAGTGCAATTTTGATTTGGAGGTTCAATTTTCTTTGCCACTAATGCCCAAGCTACACCCTGCCAATACAAAATCACCTCTTTCAACTTTGCAGGACTGGTGGCCTCACAAAATAGGTCAAAGTGACTGATATTATACACTATAATTAACATTGGACATGATCTATATGTCCTAATAAATCTGGCTTGTCTAATATAATTATTTTTCAAGATTTGCAACTTCAACTATTTCGACACATTTTCACTCATAAATTCTGTCAAACTATAGGTGGCACCACTAGTATCATATGCAAACAAGACTTTCATGTTCTCCACAATTGCACTTAATTTCATTGAAGGTCTATCAAAATTTTAGATTTTAGAGTGGTTAAAAGATTTTCGTACTTTGATCCATACATAATGCTACAGGTAGCGCCACCAATGTTGAACTTGACCTAGATATTGATACACTTGGCAGGTCCTGACAAGTTCTAGGGGGCTATCTTAAGCTAAAACCAGAAGAGACTTAACCTTCTGCATCTTAGAAACAGTTCAGAAAGTACACCCTGACACCAAATATGAGGTTCTTGTCCACGTTTCCTTTTACAGTGGTACCTGCTGTATGCAACCACTGCCATGACCGGTCACTTGCTCTTTACAGCCACATTTTTTCTTGGCCACAAGAGCAAATTTCTTTGTTAATTTACCGTCACTGACAGGTCACCTGCTGTGTGATGTGGCCTCACCCCCCCCCCCAGACAATATGGAAGACTCGCAAAAAAAATATATATGTAATATGTATGTATATATATATATATATATATATATATATATATATATATATATATATCACACTTTACTGCTAAAATCTTGTTCCTGTTTCCACAATGTTTCTTCCATAAGCAACACTGGTATTTAATTTTTCTCAAAATACTTGCTAAGCCCAATTTTTCAGTATTAATGCTTTTCCTTGACATGGTCTGACATATAGTCAACAGAAACTTTCAACCCGTTAGTATATTGAGCACACTTTACATATTAGAATTTACATATCAAATGTTTTGTGTTGGGAGACCCAGGTAAAATGTGCATGAAAACAAAGACATGGACTGTGACAATCCTGTGCTCAGCTGAATGTACATTCACACACAAACTGAAGTGGTCCTGGGCGCATCAGAATGATAAAATCACCTTTGATTAAGACCATCATCACTGTTGTCAACATACACATCTCCCGTTACTGATTTTTCTGAATTTTAATAATATGTTTAAAATCCGAAAATAAAAGTCCATGTACATTCCCAATAACTCTGAAATGGATCCAACTTATCATTTAAAAGAAAAAGTCAGGGAAAGTAAAAACTCACTAAAAAAATTCTTAAATTAGGCAAAAAATAAAAAAAGCATCACCTGGTAAACAAATTAAGGTCTAGATGTACTGAGATGTGTCCCTACGCAATTTCTGAGCAATTGGCTTGCCAGTTTTGGAGAAGACTTTTAAAGTTTTACCAAACATAATGAGCAAAAAGCTCAAGAAAAATTCAAACACGAGGACTGTGAGGCTCCTGTGCTCAGCTGACATGTACATACACCCTTGTGATTTTGAATAGGTTTGCCCCCCCCAAAAAACAAAGAAATTCATTAACAATTCAGAAATCAATGGAGCATGACCATTTGAACAAATCTGGAAGAGACCCATCCGAAGTACATTGTCGCCAAGTTTGAAGTCAATCTGGATGACAGTTTCTTCAGAGATATCAAAAATATGAATGAGCATTAGAATGTTCATGGACTTGCATAGCAATCAATAGGAAGGGTGCATTTACTGACAAGTGCCCTAACTGAAAAAAAAATTCAAAATCAGGAATCCACAGCAATGCGACCTAGTGAATAGTTTTGTTTGACCCTTTCACAAGGAACATATCCACAAAGTTTCAGCTTGATATGAGTGATGGTTCTGGAGCAGAAGTCAAATAAAAGCAAAAACACACAAAAAAATCATCCCTTTCCCCCCCAAAAAGCAGTGCCACCTGGTGAAAAATTCAGGACTAAGAGTACCTAGGAGTGTTCGGGTGAGTGATTTCGGAGCCTTTTAAGATTTGCCCCCAAAAAAGAACCAAGAAATTCGCAAAATATCCTTAAATCACTGGAGCGTGGTCATTAGAATAAACTTAGTAGAGACTCACCCAAGGTCCATTACCACCAAGTTTAAAAGCGAATCTTGGCTGACAGTTTTGGATCAGACCAAAATGTAATTGTGAACAGATGGGAGACTCGCCATCCTAAACGCTAAGCCTGACTAAGAAGTCGGCTGAGCTAAAAAAAACAAAACAAAACAAAACAACAAAAAAAGCCCCAAAATAAAAATTACTGTACTATCTGGTGAACAAATTAAATGAACCGAAAAATCCCAAATTCATTGGTGTGATAAGTTGAACAAAATTAGTACACACCTACCCAAGATGCATCCTCGCCAAATTTTAGGTGATTTCTAGCGGTTTCAAGATTTTTTCCATAATTTTGCCCCCCCCCCAAAAAAAAATTGAAAATCACTTGAGTATGACCATTTGAACAAACTTTGTAAAGACCCACCCAAGCTAGATCTCTACCAATTCTGAAGCAGATCTAGCTAATGGTTTTGAAAAAGTAAAAAATGTGAATTATGGATAAACAATAGACAGATCAACAAAACCACAAGCTCAGCTAACTGAAAGGCCAGCTGAGCTAAAAATACCGTTCAAAGAACGCAGTACCCTTCGGCCGCCTTCAATCTCTTTTGCTGTAAGTGAATTGGAATAGTGTCCCATAGTAAGAAAAAAATGCTAAGAGTGACACCTGGTGGCAGAGGTTTTATCGATCAACATGAATGGTGCTATTCTTTTTTCTTTTTTAGTAGTCTTACATTTAGAGACTCATTGAAAACCTGTTTTTTGCCCAATGGCCTAGAATAAGAAAACCTTGCATAAGATGAAATTTATGTCTGCTTTGCTATTAAACACTACAGCACAGGCCAGAATGTCCTCCAAACTTTTTTCAAGTCTTTTCAAAATAACAAAAAGCAAACCCATACACCTGAACACAATTTTGCCTTTACAAAAATTAGAAAAATGCCCTCAACCAATGTCACTTAATTTGTTCTTCTCCCATGAGACTCTTACGGACAGTGGTCTGACTTCCCCGTCAACGACAGCAACAAAGGCAATGACAGGTTTACCACTGACACACAGCCCTCATTTGCTCCACTGCACAGTCAACATGTCCCAACCATCCACTTCACAGCATCTCCACTGACAGTCATTGGAGTGCATTCCTACTAATCATTTCTCAACCCATTTCACTGAAAAGATTCAACCTGCATCTGGTAACAAGGGGACTAGTCAGAAACATGTTACTCTACACTACCTGTAGTATCCGGCACTGAAGACCACCTATGCCTTTAGCAAACAGTGGTCAGCTATAACAGATGATCTTCAAATACTAATAGATTTGTGACAGGAATGCTTCAGTATTATCAAAGGGCAGTCTTGAAAAAGATATGCAGTTTTTCATGACATGATCTGTAGAACATGGACTGTATCTATTTGTACCCTTGTTTCCATTATGCTGAATCACTGACGTGGGTTTTCTTTTCTTTTTCTTTTTTTTTAATTCTCTTGGCCACTCTGTACATGTGATTTACCTGCAGCTGTTTGATGGTCTCACCACCTTTGCCGATGACCAGGCCCACTTTGTTACCAGGCACCATGATTTCAATCATAGTTTGGCCTTCTGCTATAGCCTGGGCATCAGGAACGCCCTGACCTTTCTCTATGATTTTCATGATGTGGCTCTTTGCTGTCCTGGAAATAATGTTATTGATAAGTTCCTTAGCTGTTCTGGAAGTACAAATTTTTAAACCGAGTCAATTTCTTGTGTAGCACATTCAAAATTAATGTACATTGTAGAGCAATGATTCAAAATTTTCACAAAACTACATGAATCTAAACCAACTCTTTTAAAATCACATTTGACACTTTGTGTCACTCAAAATTCTTTAAAAACAAAACAAAACAAACAAACTGTTAATGTTCAGACAGAAAAAAAAATCATGCACTTCAAATAAGTATTGCTTCATGGCTTTCCTTAAAAAACCTAGAATGTCAAGATATGAAAGCTATAATTATTAGAAGAGAGCAGAGTGGACAAAACATCCTCAGCTGACCCTGATATTCAACCTGTAAGTCCTACCTTGGTGTAGGGGTACCCAGAAGTGTTTTTATTCAACTGGCCATGCAATTTGCATAATATAACCTTGAAAATTTGCCCAGCCCCCACCCCCTAAACTAAATTTAAAAAAAAAAAAAAAAAACGCACACACACACACACACACACACACAAAAATAACCCAAGAGAGCTGTGACAACAGCCCATGCTCAGCTAAACCTTGACATTGTTCACACTTGCAGCCTTGTAGACTTGGGATAGGATCAAGGTCACCCATATACTGAGTGAGTCTGACCTTTATAAAAGAACACTAACATGTGCAACATCAAGGTCCCAGCTCCAGTGGTTCTCAAGTTATAGTGAAGAGTAGAATTTATGTATGTTGCACTGTGACCCCAGAAGCGAGGTCAAGGTCACTCCTGTACTGTCTAAGCATGATTTTCATACAGAAACATTAACATGTACATCAAGGCCCTAACTCAAAACAGATCTCAAGTTATCAAACGAACAGCTAATTCTGTGTCAGTTGTCCTGTGACCTTGGCAATGATGTCAAGGCCCAATATCACTGGAGCATGACCATTTGCACAAAATATGTAGACACTTATAAAGGCACATCCCTACCAAGTTTGGCACAAATCTGGCCAAAGTTTCAGTTATAATCATTACAAGAAATTCCTATTAAAACTTTTTTAAAGATTCTTTACAAAAATCATAAAAAATCCAAGTCAATGGAGCGAGACCATTTGAACAAATTTGGTAGAGACCTACCCGAGGTCCATTGCCACCAAGTTTGAAGTAAATCTGATAGACAGTTTCCTCAGAGAAGTCCAAAATGTGAATTACCATTTCAATGCATTAGAATGCCCATTAATAGAAACGGTGCATATGCCCATAAGTACCCAAATTGAAAAAAAAAAAAAAATCTTTAAAAATCAAGAATCCACAGCAGTGCTACAATGTGAACATCTTTGCTTGACCCTTTCACAAGGAACATATTCACAAAGTTTCATCTTAACCTGAGAGACAGTTCTGGAGAGGACGATTTTGTAAGATTTGTCAAAAAAAAAAAAAAAAAAAAAAAAAAAAAAAAAAAAAAAAATTCATTAAAAAAACAAAAATGAGCCTAGCGGGACCATTTGAACAAATCTACCCAAGGTAGCTTGCAACCACGTTTGAAGTCGATCTGGATGACAGTTTTAGGGTAGAAGTCAAAAATGTGAATTAGCATTAGAATGTCCATTGACTTACATAGTGATCAACAGGAAAGCTGCATTGACCAATAAGTACCTGAATTGAAAAGAAATGATAAAAGTCAGGAATCCACTGCAGTGCCACCTACTGAAGAACTTTGTTTGAACTTTCCACAAGGAACATATCCACCAAGTTTCAGCTTAATCTCAGTGACTTTTCTGGAGAAGTCAAAAATAATAGAAACACGAAAAAAAAATCACAAAAGAATTGCAGCGCCACCTGGGTGAACAAATTTAGAACTAGGATTCCCCCCTGGAGTGTTCCGGTGCGATATCAAAGCAATTGGGTGAGCGGTTTCAGAGCAGAAGATGTTTTAAGATTTTCCCCAAAAAAGAAAAGAATTCATAAAAAAAACACTGGAGCTTGACCATTTGAAGATACTTGGTAGAGACCCACCCAAGGCACAGCCCCACCAAGTTTGAAGTGAATCTGACTGACAGTTTTGGTGAAGCAGTCGAAAATGTAAATTGTGTATGACAGACGGACGGACGGATGGCTAGACATAACATAACCTTTCAGTCAGCTGAGCAAATAAGTAAATTTGTAAAAATCCAGCAGTGTGGCTATTTCAACCCAGTATAAACCTACCCAAGTTACAGCAGTTCTTCCTGTGTGACACTACCCTTAGGGCAAGTCCTCAAGTGGTCACATAAAGCAAGTATGCCCTCTTTGGCAATAATAACATGGAAACTAGGGCGAGGCAACACACAAAGTTGACACAAGAATATACGCTTGTGCCAGCAACCAGCTGTGACCAAAATATTCCATGTCACTATTTCTAAATAAAACCCTTGCAATTAGAGCCCTCCCTCGAGTCCATTGCTACCAAGCTGGAAGCCGATGAACAGGATACTTATACAGGGCTCGGCAATTCACGTGTCCGACTGCCCGGGACAAGTCAGATTTTATCTCGGGCAAGTTAAAATTAATAGGTACTTGCATGGTCTGGCAACCAACTTTTTTTTCGCTGGGAACTCCATTCCTCAAATTTTTATGACCCAGTTACAAGTTGCGGTTGTTTGCAAGGCTGGTAAGAGGGCGGCTGAAGGTGACGATAATCCGTTGTGATAACAGTGTTTGAAGTCTGAGCGCTGCGTGCATGCTGAAGAACTATGGGGGGGGGGGGGTCTAATCACTAAAAAAATCCAGAGCTTTCACAGCACGTGCGTGGGGCACCGATACGTGATAATAATCGCTAATTGATAAACATGCCAACTTTAAACAATTACTTGGTCAGCAGTTGTATTCATCAGAACTTTATTTCTGTCAACACAAGCAGACATTTTCACTGTCGTACATACCATTACGATATCAAAGGTACTGGCAGTTATTGGCTTGCTGAGCGGGGTCACACTACTCACCATCAGTGTGCTCTGCCCCAACGATGTCAAAGCAGCGTCAAAAAATAATAACATTTGTTTGCAGAATTCATCTGCAAATAAACATCAAATGCGACTTACTGGAGGGTTCTAACAGTGTTGGAAAATATAGGTGCCGTGAGATGACTTCCCAGCAAAAACAGCACACAACTGCCAGTCACATGCAAGTGACAGCGCGGAGTAGATCTGCGGCGAACTGACGCAGTCTCACAGACTGATTTGGAACACATTCGGCTATTCCCGCTATCCCCTACCTTTGCGTATTTGCCTGTGACTCCAAATAATTGATGCAATAAACACTGGAATCTTTATTTTCCCATGCTGCAATATAAACAAAGCTTCCCGTTTGTGTGTTCCCTCCGAAAATGACGCCATATTCACACATGTTCACTGGGCTGAAGCCATGATGAAAACACTGCAACACGAGCCGTGATTGGCTCATTTTTGCATGCGACTCAATTGACCAATCAGGTGATGTGTTGTGCCTCAGACCACATGGCTAAAGCAGCTGTTTGTGTACAGTTGCAAGAGGTTGACGGTGCGCACGCTTGATTTCTGATTTGAAATAATAAAATTTTCATTTGAATTTGATTAAAGAACACCGTTTATTGCCATGAACTTGCCAATACTGTATATGCAAATTTACTACCATGTACCGATAGCATTCATGGTAAGTACGCAGACGGTATGCATCCCATCACGGCATCAGAGGCAGAGAGAAAGGATCCTGAAACCAATGCAACTATTTAATCGTTATTTAAGTTTACCCAAGATACGGACTCCTATAGTCCCAGAAATTACAATGCATTTTTCATTGTTAGTCACCCCATGCAAATAGCTTACTTTTCAATTTGTATTTTTAATACTTTGCCAGTTTCACTGCTGAATAGTTGCAGCTAGAATCGCTGTAAAATTGGACATTTTTTTTGCGAATTTGCATTCAAGCGACAATAAGCGGCAAATACATTTTAGGGTAAATAGTTTGTCTAGGCCTTAGCATTGTTAGAAAAAAAATGATGTTTTTAGAAGTATCTGGACAAGTGGATTTTGCATACGGGTCAGTGGATTTTGAAATCTACTTGCCCTGCGGACAAGTGATTTTTAAAAAAATTGTTGAGCCCTGTTATAGCTCACAGGTTAACAGGATATTCATAGCTCACAGATGCAGAATACTTGATGAATGTTGTGCCCAGATATTTGACCTATTGACCTTGTTTTCTGAAATGAAACACTCACTCAATGACCTGGTCTCCAGGTAGGTCTCCAAGTTGAGACCAGCCTGGAGACCAGGTCAACTTCACACATAAATGAAGAGAATATTAGATCCTTATGTACACAGGTATCAATACCCACATCAACACTTTACAAATCATTATGTAATTTAAAAAAAAAAAAAGATAACCAGAGACTGGAGAGCCTCCAGATTAGTCTTTGTGTACTATTACGCAATCCAGAGAAAATAAATATGTTTATAATAAAGAACCAAGCCCCCGGGGCATGAACTTCTCGCCAGCGTAATTCAAGCCACTCCGAAGTTTTTTGTTGACGGACAGGTGTCCGGAAAGTGACTGCTTAGTCTCGCAAACAGCTTATGCTGGCGAGACAAAAATCAGGAAATGTGAGCATTTTTATCATGCTTCAGCACTGTGCAAGTGCTGTTTAGGCGAAGTCGACAGTAGTGAAAACACCAAAATTTAGAAGAAAAAAAAAAAAAATACACAGCACCACCTGTTGAACAAATTAATGTGTGCCCAAGTGTCCTTTGTAATTTTGAAGCAATTGGTTTCAGACAAATCTATGTACACGATTTCAAATATGAGCAACCCCCCCCCCCCCAAATCACTGCAGCATGACCATTTGAATAAACCTGTGTACCCCACAAAAAGGTAGATCCTGGAAACATTTGAAGATCAGGCAACAATTTTGGACAAATCAAAAATGTCTGTTGTGGGTGATAGACAGACCCAACACATAACCTCAACAGACTGATAAACCAGCCGAGGCAAATCCAAATAGTGTAACAGAGTCTTGTATCAAACCCCACTCACAGAACACAGTTCTAGTGGTGTCAGCAAAACCTCTGCCCTTTAATGTTGCACAAATTCTACACCCAGCCTTTGATGCAAACAAATGCAGGGCTCTAGTTTGTGCCACTTGTATCCCATCAGTTCGCAATTCTTTCTTGCTTGTTGATTAATTTTAAATAGTGATCAAAATATTTAGTGTCATCCTACACTAAGGCAAAGAAGCATGAAATAACATCAGTTTTTTCTGTTATTTTTTCTTTTCTTCCTGAAAAGCAAGATTAGGGTTTGGAAGCATTTGCTTTGGGTTTGGAAGCATCCCCAGGTATGATGTGTGAAGAAAAGTGTGTATTATATACTCACTCTATTGACTGTACAGTCCCTGTTAATGTGCACATTCTCTCTGGCAGGCCTCCACTGTCTGAAATCCACACAACACAAAACATCAGTTTTGCCATAGCCCTGTAACCTGCTTGAATCTACTTCCCATGGAAAATGGGGAATTGGTTTATAATCTACTTACAAACACCAGACGCAAACATGAATTGTCAAGATCCAAGTATCACTAGAATTATTCCGAAAATCTGCTGGGTACAGTTCTATCTTTAACACATCATTGAAGATCCCTCACAAACCATTTCTTCTCTTCCAAACCATTTTACAATCACAATTTTATTTGTCTTTCAAACCCAAATCTAACAAAAATTTTTCTGGTATCACTGAATATTACCCGATCATTTCTCACCTTAAACAGTTTCTTCCCGTAACTTCTTATTAAAGAATTCAACTAAATTATGACTAGGTGTCTATACTCCAGCAAAGATACAAGAACAAGACTGCAGACACTGACCATCACAACACCTCTACACACAACTATCGCTTTAACAGTCATGATGAAATACTTTGAAATCACTTACTTCATGTACCACTCATCAACACTTGTAAATATACACAAATTGAAGACAACATCTTTCAGAGTAATTTACCAGGCCACGCCTCATACAGAATTATTTTCACACATTACGATGTACTGTGCTCTACCTTATAATTTCTACCAGTCTAATTCAGTGTACTAAAACAATGTTCTACTTTGCAAGTCAAAAACTTTCTTTACACGTTTCAAAGTTAATATAGCATTAAAGCATATGTTTATGGATGTGAAAGCCAACATGTGAAGAAAATGCCTTGCACTGCTTACATGCGACATTCCACTGTATTTTCTTTGCATATGGTAGGTTGGAGGATGTAAACAAAACACAGGAAAGTGGGCATATATACATATATTTTTTGCATGTATTTGTATTTACTCGTGGAGACTGACTTGTATTAGCCTTCAGCCATTTCCCCAATCCTCTGTCAAGGAATAAAGCACATTATTATATATTTTTTGCACAGCTGTGCACCACAGGAGCTTAATTATTCTGATGAGAGGTGGCTGTTCATTCTCCCGACAAAAAAAAGGGGGGGGGAAGAAGAGGACTGTGACGGTCCCGTGCTCAGCTGACATGTACATATACCCTTGCGATTTTTAAAGATTTGCCCCCCCCCCCCCCCCAAAAAGTGAAATTCATAAAAAATCCAAAAATCAATGGGGCATAACCATTTGAACAAATCTGGTAGAGATCCACCCAAAGTACAATACTACCAACTGGGAAGTCAGTGTGACCAATTGTTTCACAGAAGTCAAAAATGTGAATTAGCATTAGAATGCCCATTAACTTACACAGTAATCAATAGGAAAGGTGCATTCACAACAGTAGGTACCCAAATTGAAAAAATCATTAAAAATCAGGAATCCACAGCAGTACTACTTAGTGAGGAACTTTGTTTGACCCTTCTACAAGGAACATATCCACCAAGATGCAGCTTAATCTCAGTGACATTTCTGAACAAGTCGAAATGGCAATAACACACAAAAAATCATAACAAGAGGATCATGATGATCCTCTGCTCTGCTTTTACAGTATTGGAACACATGGACTGCAGTCTAGATTTGTACAGCTATATACATGTATGTAGCTGTACAAATCTAGCAAATGTAGCAAATCCCTTCATGTGATATGTACATTTGATTCAGCATTTATCAAAGATATAAATTGACAGTGTAGAAAAGGTCATAGTTGACTTTATTCAGGAAACAAAATTGAATAGGGCAACCTGACTTGTCCATGGTAGTACATGTATTATCAATTGACATACCTTGCTGTTTCAATGGCTGCCGATGTACAGTGGCAGCACTCACTTACAGTCACAAAGTATGATATCGCATAACTTTGTCAAAAATTAACTTATCCACATTATTTTTGCAAACTTTCATTGTCCAGTGTCCAACTATATTTTGATAAAATTTTAAGCAATTCTATTATGCTGTTCTGGAGAAGAAGTCAATAATAGCCTTAACACGCAAAAATTCATAACAAAAAAAAAAATATACAGGGAAAAATCGCAGCGCCACCTGGTGGCCAAAATGAAAACTAGTTGACCCCAGGTGACCCTATGTGCAATATCAAAGCAATTGGCAAGGTAGTTTTTGAGATGAAGAAATTTTATTTTTTTTCAAAAAATAAATTTAAAAATTCATTAAAAATAGAAAAATTATTGCATCATCATCTCCTTCGCAAACTTGGTAGAGGTTCACCTGGGCAGCATCCATGTGCAAAAATTAAACCATTCCACACAGCGGTTTTTGAGAAGTTAAAAGGGTAAATACAATAGTGTACTATATGCACTGTATTGCCACACGCACGCACGCACACACACACACACACAGACAGCTGCAGCACTTCCTTACAGTTGCGGTTTTTGAGAAGTTAAAAGGGTAAATACAATAGTATACTATATGCACTGTATTGCCACACACACACACACACACACACACACACAGACACACACACCACACACACACACACACACAGCTGCAGCACTTCCTTACAGTTGCGAAGTTTGATATCCCATAACTTTGCCTAAAATTAACATATCCATATTATTTTCGCAAACTTTCATTGTCTAATGTCTAACTATATTCTGTTAAAATTTTAAGCAATTCTGTTCAGCCCTTCTGGAGTAGAAGTCGAAAATAGCCTTAATAGGCAATAATTCATAACAAAATAGGAAAAAATCACAGCGCCACCTGGTGGCCAAAATAAGAACGAGTTGACCCCAGATGACCCTATGTGCAATATCAAAGCAATTGGCTTCGTAGTTCTTAAGATGAAGAAATTTTAATTTTTTTCAAAAAATAAATTAAAAAATTCATAAAAAATAGAAAATTATTGCATCATCTCCTTCCCAAACTTGGTAGAGGTCCACCTGGGAATTATCCATGTGCAAAATCAAAACATTCTATGTAGCGGTTTTTGAGAAGAAGTCGAAAATATAAAAAGTCTAATGACACACAGATGGACGGACAGACAGACGCAAACGGATTCTATAAGCTCTGCTGACTGACAAGTTGGCAGAACTCAAAATCCAAAAATCACTGGAGCATGACTATTTGATCAAACCTTATAGAAACCCACCCAAGGAACATTGCCACCTAGTTTGCAGTTAATCTGGAGGACAGTTTATTTGGAGAAGTCGAAAATGTGAATTAGCATCAGAATGTCCATTGACTTGCATATAGTAATCAACAAGAAAGCTGCATTGACCAATAAGTACCCGAATTGAAAAAAATCGTTAAAAATCAGGTATCCGAAGTATTCCCACATAGTGAACAACTTCGTTTGACCCCTCTACAAGGAACATATCCCCCAAGTTTCAGCTTAATCTGAGCAATGGTTCTGGAGGAGAAGTCGAAAATAGCTATAACACACAAAAATTCGTAAAAAAATAGAAAAAAATTGCAGCGCCACCTGGTGAAAAAATTTAAAACTAGGAGTCCCAGGGAGTGTTCCTGTGTGATATCAAAGCAATTGGGTAAGCGGTTTCTTCGAAGAAGATTTTTTAAGATTTACCCAACCCCCCCCCCCTCCAAAATTCATTAAAAATCCAAAAATCACTGAACTGTGACCATTTGAACACACTTGGTAGGGACCCACCCAAAGCAACATCTCCACCAAGTTTGAAGTGGATCTGGCTAATGGTTTTGGAGAAGTCGAAAATGTGAATTGTGGACGACGGACCCTCACAAAACCAGTCAGCTGAGGTAAAAATCCTTCATTCACTGGATCATGACAATTTGAACAAACTTGGTGACCCCCCCCCCCCCCCCCCCCCCCCCCTCCCCAAGGCACATCCCCACCAAGTTTGAAGTGAATCTTGGTGATGGTTTTTGAGAAGAAGTCGAAAATGTGAATTGTGGGCGGACTGATGACGGACCCCAAAACCTCACAAAAGCTGAACTGACATGTCAGCTGATCTAAAAAACACACACTGACTTGAATTCAATGCACATAATGCTACTTCTACACTTCAAACCGTACACCTGCTGCATCCAGCTGATTCTGTTTATTCGCTTGCGTATAGGTTTGCCAAGCCTTTCTACCCTTGCCCAATGCAAACTTTTTACCACCAGCAAGTCAGTGGTAGGCAGGGCCAATGCTCTTTCATACTTGTTGATTTTGATGCACACTGATCAGAATTGACTGGGTAAGAAAGGTATGGTGGAAAACAGGAAATAAATTCTGGAAGTAACTGTTCAAAGCAAAAGCTGACAAGCTGATCAAGAGATTTGATCAATACTTTGCAATTTGGTTTTAGTTTGCCTTTTTTTACTTGTAAATTTATATCGCAAATCAACTGTGTGCTCCTAAAACCTGTGCACATACCAGCCAAAGTTTGCTGCTATCTGATGGTCCAGAACTGGAAAAATTATTTCACACTGTGCATAAAACAAGAGGGCTGTGTGAACAGCCCATGCTCAGCTGATCCTGACAATGACACTTGCAGCTCTAGGAACTTGGGAAAGGATCAAGGACACCATGTTCTGAGTAAGTCTGACCGAATTGAAAAAATCGTTAAACATCAGGAATCCGCAGCATTCCCACATAGTGAACAACATTGTTTGACCCTGCCACAAAGAGCATATCCACCCCGTTTAAGCTTAATCTGAGTGACCATTCTGAAGAAGTCAAGAATAGTTATTACACAAAAAAAAAAAAAAAAAAAAAATAAAAATAAAAAAATAAAAAAAAATAGAAAATATTTGGAGGGCCACCTGGTGAACAAATAAGGAACAAGGAGTCGCTAGGTGTCTTCTTGTGTGATATCAAAGCAATTGGGTCAGCAGTTTCGGAGAAGATTTCTAAGATTTGTCAAAAAAAAAAAGGATTCATTAAAAATAAAAAAAATCACTGGCACATGACCATTTGAACAAACCTCATAGAAACCCACCCAAGGTACATTGCCACCAAGTTTGAAGTTAATCTGGATGACCGTTTTGGAGAAGACCAAAAATAAGAATTAGCATTAGAATGCTCATTGACTTCCATAGTAATCAATAGTAAAGCTGCATTGACCGAGAAGTACCCGAATTGAAAAATTTGTTGAAAATCAGGAATCCGCAGCATTCCCACAGTGAACAACTTTGTTTGACCCTTCTACAAGAAACATATCTACCATGTTTCAGCTTAATCTGAGTGACGCTTCTGGAAAAAGAGTCGAAAATAGCTATCACACACAAAAATTCATAAAAAAATTTGAAAAAAATTGCAGTGCCACATGGTGAACAAATTAAGAACTATGAGTCCCAGGGAGTGTTTCTGTGTGATATCAAAGCAACTGGGCGAGCGGTTTCAGAGAAGAAGAGTTGATCAAAAAAGAACAAAAAAATCATTAAAAATCCAAAAATCACTGGGCCGTGACCATTTGAACAAAGTAAGTAGACATCCACCCAAGGCACATCCCCACCAAGTTTCAAGTGGATCTGGCTGACGGTTTTGGAGAAGAAGTCGAAAATGTGGATTGTTGACGGACGACTGACGGACAGACGACGGACGGAGGACCCTAAGATAAGCTCAACTGACTGACAAGTCAGCTGAGCTAAAAATTGTTCCTAAAGGAAAGCAGTGAGGTACCATGCATCCCGTACCATGTCAGAGATGCCAATATATGCAGTTCCCAAAACCTGATGCACACAACTAAAACTACAAGAGATCTGCAGTAAACAGATAGTGAAGCTGGAAAGTACCAGCTGTTTACAGTAAAAACAGCCCCCAAAGTTGACAAAGTGTGCACTATTTTTTTGGTTAAAAATTCTAAGAAATGGCAACTCCAATTTTGGAATCTCTGTAGAAAGCAAAGGTATTTCACCCCTTGCATGGAATAAAGGCCCTGAGCTCAGGCAAAGACAACTCCATGTTTTGGTCCAAAACTAGTGTATTTTTTCACAGT
Organism: Hermodice carunculata; assembly: GCA_964020975.1. NCBI lineage: Eukaryota > Metazoa > Annelida > Polychaeta > Eunicida > Amphinomidae > Hermodice > Hermodice carunculata. The sequence goes on along the minus strand of OZ026625.1, from coordinate 585,408 downwards.
GTCTGTACCTGGTTCACTTGATTACTCCCCCTGCTGTGCAGCAATTTGTGTTGCTTGCAAGTATCACATGACTGTAAACTCAACATGGCCCTTCCATGCAAAGGATGATGTCTGCCACCAGCAAATATGTACATGTTCTGCAGTGCACACTTAACTTTTCTACCAATATAGTTCAAATGTGAACCTCCAATACTGAAGGTGCCACAAGATATAATAAAAGAAAAATTTTCATACATTTGACTGTAGAATGCCACATGTAATTTGAAGGTCACCCATTGAGCCACGCCCACGCACTGTGACAAGTGTCACTGATAAACATAGCCACGCCCATACATGTTCAATGAGTGACAGCTCACTCTTTATCAGTTTATCTAGCCACGCCCACACAGCATGGAGTTTACCTGGCGCCATCTGTATTTTACACCCAGACTCTGCCTGCAATCTGCTGATATTCTCTCCGCCTTTCCCAATAACTGAAAAACAACGTGCATGTGGGTTAATATATGTCATAAGTAAAGGGGGCTCTTTACCTGGAGCGAACTGTATTTTACAGCCTGACTCCGCCTGGATGTGGGCGATTTGCTCCCCGCCTTTCCCAATGACTGAAACAAGAAGACAGCAGCTGTGCCATCACTTGAACATTTACTCTGGTGACACATCAAGCTGGCCATGCATACGATGTCTCTGACAAGCCAAAACACTCAACCCACTACAAGCACTTGTTAGGACAGGCTGGCAGGCACTAATGTTATGTGTTCTTAATGTATGAACCTACACAAAGCTACATGTGCAACACTTATAACCCAATGAAATATGAAATGGGAAGAACATGGAACATAAATGTTTCATCATCTGGTCTGCCATCATGCATATGTGGCTGTCAACAAATATCAAATTGTGCTAGTCTGACTGGGGCTCACTACCAGCCCGGCATGAAGCAGGTCTTTCATACATGTATATTGCCACAGACTGCTTCAAGTGATGCACATTATAAGGAACCTCACAATTCAGATTTATCCTCAATCTGTGCCCTAACACAAAAATAGCCTTTGCCCTCTGACAGGGTTCAGTTACCCTTTGTTGTGAAAATCCACTCTTCAGAACATGTTAGACCTACAGCGCTTTGGTCATTGACTTCATAGATGTGTGAATTTGACCAGGATCACATAAGAACTTTCTTACTACTCATACAGAAATTTGCTTAAATCTCAAGTGGCTTTTCTGTATAAACTGTAAACGTATCAAACAACGGACTCAAATCTTGCATATGCAAGACATGTTGCCATTCTGATGATGCAATCAAATTAGTGTAGTATACATACAGTGGTAGACCACATTTGCTCTTATCATCGAAGCACATCATGCATTTTACCTAAGGGTTTTATGAAACCCCTAGCCAGTACAACAAATAGCTTGTAAAATATGCATACACAAACTATAGATCAAACGGAGTTACAAACACTGCAGAGCTTTTCATGTGATCGGAAAAAATGGCCAAAGGTGGGTTGTGGGTGCATCAACTGTGTTAGCATTGCGATTGCAACACAAGTCTCATTTTGGGCTGGTACACACTCTTTTTAGTCTAGTCTTCATGGAGCAGTTCTGTCAATTCAGGGGAAACTTCCACATTATTATTGAAATTAAAATTAGTGGTACTGGCTTTGATATGAAATTTTCCACCAAGTCTTAAAAATTTATAGACAAGAACATTTGGCAGACATGTGCATAATCAATCTGGCTCCAATTTCAAAGAATGACATGTTATCTTATAAGGGATCATACACAACTGTCATCATCTTCCTGAATACACAAAGAAGGAGCTGCAAGAGACTGGGTCAAGGCCTGTGCTGGCTCTTTAGGTCATCAAAAACAATTTTTGCTACAAAGTTTTTTACATCAAGACTATGTTTAAACCAGTGCCCTAAATCAGGGGAACAACAGAGGATTGACTGCAATAACACACAAGACTAATGTCAGCAAGCAGGAGTGGCAGTGTGCAATACAGAAATGCACTGAAACTAACACGTTAACAAATTATAAAACCTGATTTATGAAAACGTTGGAGCAACTTGTGGGGCATATGGCCATTAAATCAACCATATACTTACATGGACTAACACCATTTTCAGCGAAAGCCTTTTTTTTTGCGGCGGGGGGGGGGGGGGGGGGGGGGGGGCTACTTTGTACCTTGAGTACTTTTGTTTACTTGTAACAATTGTGAATAACCCCTTTGACCTACTACTTCTAGTTCAAAGGTCTGGAAGGGCAACAACTGATCTGATGTTTCAAAATGAAACGGGGGCTTTATTTCTGCATGCTGAGAATCCCACCATAGTACAGATTTAAATACAAGTCCTTGCGAACACACTGCATTATCCCTGGCTTTGCGCGCGTGCGCACACACACACAAAGATTCGTGACCTTCAAGATAAAATGTTATCAGGTCAAGCAAAAGTGTTACGGTACAAGTCAGGTAAATTTGAGTTCATTGCAGCCTGTGCATCGTTTCGCTGACAAAGACTGTTACAGTCTGCTAGCTGGACTAGCTGAGAACAGTGTGCGCCCTCACTGTGTGGGCAGGGGGCAGGAAAACACATTGCTTCTTTGCCAGTACAACATGTCCCAAAAAAACCCCAAAAAAACCTAGTTTCTGCACCTCTTGTGGATTTGTCACCATGCAATGCACAATTTTAACATGCAACACTACAATTTAACTATCAACACAAATACACAACACAGTACTAAAACATGAACAGTTACAATTTACGCTAGCTATGGAATAAAGCATCATTTACCCATATTAAAAGATCATAAATTACAATTATACCTCCTAAATATTGTCTGCCTCACCAGTCTAATGCCCCTACATGTAAAGCAAGTTGTTTCTGCATTACTTCCAAGTATCTTTATGCTCTTAGTCAGTTTAAGCAACATTAAATGGCAACACAAACTTGCCACCTGTATTTATATCATCCAAACAAAGTTACTTAACCCCATATCTGAAACCATCATGCAACGTTTCGTTTGAAAAGGCCATTTGTAATCATTTTCTAAAAATGTTATCATGATTGATTTCAAAATGTGAATGCAGTTCTTAATTTTGCTTTTAACATTGAAATGAACAAGTGACCTAGTTTAAAACGATTGATTGACGGGTCCACTTCTGCACATACATGGGTCCTGTGACCTCCATCAAATTAAGAAAAGCTGTCAAGGTACTAATGAGGGAAATTAAGTAGCCAGTAAGTCCTGAAAAATTGTGTTTACAAACAGTTCATGGACAGACATCCAAAAACCCTGACAGGTCACCATTTATGGTGGTCCTAAAATCCAATTGCTGCCAAGTGCATCCCAAACTACAAATGGCCTCTTCTTGTTGGAGGGAAAGTTTGCCTGCTTCCCTGACGAAAGGTCTCCTTTGGCTTCTGAACTTCAAATTGCTTTGATTTCACTGTACTTTTACTTTTGCTTTTTCTCTGATGGCACAAAACCAAGAAAATAAAAAACCAAAAATAGAAGTATTTTAACACTTTAAAAACTCAAAAATAAAGCAATTTACAGTAACAATTTTACCAACAGTTTGTCAAATATGTGTGAAATTTTCAGTGTCCAAGACAAGCCAAAAAGAAGTCTTCCATCCCATAATAAATTACAGGTTCATTTGGAATTCAATTCATGGCCAAGAGAATCTGACTGCCAGTGTTTGGCTGTAATGGTAGAATATATATATATATATATATATATATATATATATATATATATGGGAATTCTATGCACTTGAACAACACATAGATAAGCTGCTTACAGTGTTCACATCAACACAAAGTTCCTTCTGCAACAACACAAACTTTCCCTGTCAACACTGCTAACATATACAACTGCAAACCAAAATTAAAAGTCTCAAGGAAGCCAGATATAGAAGGAAAGAGTATTTTGTTTCAGTGTGATCTAGTTTATTTGGTACACTTTATTTCCTTTCTGGAATCTAGGAAAGTTGAAAATGTAAACAAGCAAAGGGCTGCATGCTCCTTGCTTGGTCCCATCATATTTATATAAATTTTCAGTGAGCTTCATAACAAATCAAGTTTCTTTAAGGTTCATACCATGATGGCTTATATTGTCTCAACACATTACATATCAAAAATTTTATGCATGCGGAGCTATGGGAGACTTTTGAACTTTTTTTTAATTGCTAAACATTTCAGGCATTTGACTCTTGTCATTCGCATCATTGATGCATGACACTAAACCTGCACAGAAGAAAATTTTCTGACAGTTCTTGGGTATCATTGTCAAAACATGAGAGTAGCTTTGTTTGTCCATGTCCCTCAAAGCTTAATGATGTCGTACACTTTTACAGCACTTTATATAGAGAGCACGACAGTGCTCTAAACATGTCCATATATACACTAGACTTTAAATTCAAGATCATATATAAGCTATATATTTTCTAAAAGTATACATTTGGATTAAGCTATTTAAAGTAATGAAAGCTCTGTGTTAAAAAAATTTAATTGTAATAGCTTAATGAAACAACTTGAATTTTGTCTCTTTTGCATAAAAAAAAAACAAAAACAAAACAAAAAGTGAAACGTTTTATTCTTATGGGAAATGAAATAGTACACTTTTCGTAGCAAAAACATTTAGAATTTTGGACAGAGGCTTTAGTTCAAAATGTTAAAATTTTAAAAGAGGCCCATGGGCCTAATGCTCTGCTGGCACTGTGGCTTCACCGAAGTTGTGAGTCCTCAAGTGGCTTCTGAACATATCAAGCTTATGTGATTTTAGTGTCTGATTTGTCCACCATATGGCACTTTGCTCCACATGTAATCATGCCTTATTTGTGCAATTCCAGTCGTGGGATATTGTTGCATGTGCCAAAACAACAATCAAGGAGTCCTAACATAATGTCTTCAGTCACCTTGGGACAGAAGATCAAGGTCACCCAAAGCATGTAATACAAGAGGGCCATGAGCCTGGCTCTGTCCTGACATTGCCATTGATGTCACAGCTATACCCTGCCATTACAAAATCACCTCTTTCAAATTTATAGGCAAGGCCACCTCACAAACATATGTCGATGTCACTGATATTACATAACATTCAGACACTGGACATGGTTTATATAGCCTATAAATTTGGCAAGTCTTAACCATTACTTTTCCAAATATGGAATTTTTAACCTAAAACACAATTAGGCTCATAATTTCCGTTGAAGTAAAGGTGGTGCCACTGGTATTATTCACAGCTTAGACTTTGACCTTCCCCACAATCCCACCAAATTTGGTAGATCCGCCAAATTCAAGATGCTAGAGTGTTTACAAGCTTTTCATATTTTGATCCCTGTATTACATAAAACTGAGGTGGCACCACCAATATCTTAAGGGACCTTGATTTCAACAGACCCTATGAAGTCCTGAAAGTTATACTGGGCTAACTTGAAAACTGTAGACGGTATCTTGCTCACAACCCAACAAGTTTATGGACATCTCTAGTATGATACACTTATGTTGAAAAACATGACCCATATTCATAAATATCAAATCCAACAATAACAGCAAAGAGATTCCACAGTTACCAAAGTATCAACATTCATCTTCCAATACCAATGTGAAGAAACAAATTTCACTTCTGACTTGAGACAGGCAGTCATCCACAAAACACAACTGGTGGTTCAGACGGACATAAGCGATCATATAAGCTCTGCAACCTTAGGTCAGCAGAGCTAATAATTAAACAGCAACAAAATTAAAACAAGCCCTATTTCAATAACTTAAAATACAGTTTTGGAGGGCATTATGTGTTCTTTCATTTGACACAATAAATTATGCCTCATTATTGTGTCTTAAAATGCAATTTTTAACTTGATGCAAAATTTTGAAATCTGAAATAATTTATTTACATTATGTACCGCAATTAAACATGATGTGATGTTTTCTTTCAGAAAATATATATATATTCTAGGGTATTAGATGGTGACCACAAACAGGAATTAAACTTTGATACATGATAGGCATTAAGTATACCATGAGTCATTAAGTATATCTTGGTCTTAAGGGTCCAAATGTAAAATTTCATACTCCTTTATATCCAGACTCCTTGATCAAAGCTAAAATTAATGTGTGCAAACACTTAAGGTTCTAAGGTAGAAAAGGATAAAAAATTTTAAAAATCTGCTCCACAGCTACTCCACACTACATAGCCATCGTCATGGCAGGGCAACTCTGTCCTCATTAAACCTACACAAAGGTATGCAGCATTCCTTGCTAAAACCTGGGTGGAAAATCAGGCTTTCATTCAGTTTTTTTATGAAATATCCAATATAAACCAAAAGTTGGAAGTTGTAGCGGGACAGATCTGGAGTCTTTAAGTATGTAGCCAACTGAATCCATAGAAGCAAAATTTGTGAAAAATACACGGCCGTCTTCTATAATTCTCGTCGATATATTTTTGCAATTATTCAAAGTGCCTTTGCCAAACTGAACAAGAATTAACATTGGGCTCAGGCTACATTAAGTCACTGTGGCTATAATGTGGCACAGAAGTTGTTTAAGTCTAGACTTGACATTATTAGGATTTTCCACCTTGGTGATGCCTGCATGCAGAAGAGTATAATTGACTCACTCAGTCCAACCATCTTATCTGGCACCTTGTACTCCTCTGTCTGTACTGCCCCCATCCCAGTCGGGGGTCCCCCCATTGGAGGTTGAGGTGGTTGTGGGGGCATGACAGAGACAGGGGCAGCAGCTGGGGCTGGCTGAGGGGTGGCACCCATGGTTCCCAACTTCTGGTTGATCTGCCTGGCTGCTGCGGCAGCTGCTTGCACAGCCTCAGATGTACGATTGAATACCATTCCCGTGCTGCAGGGGAAAAAAAAAAAGCAAACATGATATTGGTTTTTGAATGCAGGGATCTATCAAGATCTCTTGCTCCAACATATTGCTGCCATCAGGAAAGTCTAACCCATACACTGGTGATTAAAAATAACTTCCCTGCCCAACACAAAGAAAAACGCAATTGAATGTGCTTGAAACGCGCTTCAAGTGTAAACAATGCTAAATTTCAAAGTGTCAATTATCTGCGTTGATGGTCTTTCTCTTTTCCAGCCAACTTATATGCATCTTGATCAATTCCGTTGTAATGCTTGCTCCTGTTCTGTTCTAGGTTGCACATTTCAAGTCTAGTCTGGGTCTGATCCTCATTAAGTTTAAACATGACAAAACGGAAAAGGTGCGAACAATCAACCGGCACTGGGATTAGGCCCACCACAGACATAACTACTGTTAATTTGCCCATTTGCTGTTACAATGCCTTTTGGTCCACTCTACTCTTTGAATTATTTCCTCCTGTAAACTAAAAGCCAATCAGTGACCGAAAACCCCTCATCCAGGACAGACGAGCAGGTGATGACAATACCCTGGGGTAGGTCAAGGTTACTTCTGTTTGACCTAATGAGAAAGCTTTGGTGCAAATGCAATGAGCAAAGATATCATGGCAAGGCCATTTTTCTGCAATGCAGCACTTTGACCTAAATATGTGACCCAGTGACTTAGTTTTCACTAGGTGTTTGATGCATCCTTAAGACCAACTGTCATAAATAACTGTTGCAGCTACAATGAGATAATGAACATTTGAAGATCTGGTATTGCCATTTTCCTTCAATGCAGCATCCTCAGGACTGACCAACTGTCATAAATAATTGATGAAGCTAACATTTAATATTTTTTTACTGTTTCGCTGACGACAATACCACCCCCCCCACCCCCCGAAGGCCAAGGGGTAAAAATGTACAATGAACACACCAAAATAGTCGCTGTCTGTTCCAGAATTGCAGCCTGTACTGTACTAGGAACAGGTGTCGACACGTATGGTGTGGCAGTAGTATGACTGATTCAGTGTTCAAGTTTCCAGCAGTGATATTTCATTTATTTGTCCATGCAGTATATATAATCATTAACAGTCGTTTACGGCAAGTAAAAGTGTTGAAATTCACAGAACAAAATGCAACCTTTCACAAGTTTGTGTTCCCCATAGGACCACGTTTGTTTACAAATGTCTGCAATGTTTGGTACCTTGGGAAAATCCAAAAGCCTGTTCTATTTTGGGATACTCTCATCTGATTGGCTAAATTTGATGCGTGTTAATATTTCCTGCCCTTAAAAATCAGTCAAATCTGATGATAAAATCCATATTTGGAAACTCATTCATGTTACGGGTCCAAATATGGTAATGAGATACTTAGGAAAAGCACCATGGGCTGTCGACGATAGTTGAAAATTACTTCGTTTCCGATAACTACCGAGCAATGCTTTGAAAAGAAAAGTCTTGGATGCCGTTTTACGATGAATGATGAGAAAACAGGCGCGATAAACGTGACACATGAATACGTTTATAATTGCCATTCATTATTAAATTTTCACAAAAAAACATTCCACACAAATTTCACTTGAGGGGAAAAGCACATAGTGAACAAAACACGTGGACATGAGCCGCGGGAAGACTCAAATTCATTGAATGCGCTGGATATGCAAATGTTGCAAACTGTACCCAGCGTAATGTTGATCCTTGGCCTGCTTCACAAGATTAATAATTTCACCGAACGAATGCTCCATCCTGCTTTTTAGTTACAAAATTGGTATGACATGAAGAGAATGATGCAAAAATCGTACTTCATCTGATGATTTTCATGATTTTACAACAAATCTATTAAATGACTTGGAAAGATTAGTCACTTGGACCAAGGCAATAGGAGTGTGAAGATGGCCCAGACCATCACTTGTCCCAGGACTTCTGCCAAGTATCTTTGCTTTCACCAACAGCATGTTGAGACCTTGGCAGAAGTCCCGGGACAAGTGATGGTCTGGGTGCGATATTCCATGCGGAAGCCATGATGAAAACACTGTAACTCGAGCCGTGATTGGTTCATTTTTGCATGTGACTCAATTAACCAATCGGTTGGTGCGTCAGACCACATGGCCAAAGCGGCTGTTTGTGTACAGTTGCAGGTAAGATGTTGACGGTGCGCACACTCGATTTCTGATTTGTAATATTAAAATTTTCGTTTGAATTTGATCTAAGAACACCGTTTATTGCGAAGAACTTACCAAAACTGTATACGCAAATTTACTACTACAATGTACCGATAGCATTCATGGTAGGTACGCAAACGATATGCGTTTACAGAACTGCCACAAGGGGCGTGCGAGTAGGGTGAAATAAAGCCTGAAAAAATTTTTTTTTGCAATGTTGAAAAAAATAATCCAAACATTTTGCACACATCGGGCGCGTTATACGAAACAGAAATATTTCTAAGGCTGCCCTTACTGGTTAGAACAACCATTTCCCATGAGAAAACTGCCACCTGTATTCAGTACAGATACATGTGTACACATCATCAGTCCACTTCCATGCACACTGTCTGTCCACACTTTCCCATCTCACCTAATGCTCACATGCATTTCTCGTTCTCCGTGTAGTTTCCTTCATATTAGCATATATATCAAACTCATTACAAAATAGCAGGATGCAGTGTTTGTTTGGTCAAATTACTGATTGTGTGGAGACCAGCGATCAACATATTTATGCCGTTGTTTGCACTGCACGTTCATTGAATTTCAGTCTTCCCGCACCTTATGTCCATGTGTTTTTTATCATGAATAACCTGTTACTAATATCCAAAACGTACAAAAAACACAAGTCTAGAGTCATGCACGATCGTCTTTAAGGTCCATATATGTACAATGCCAGACATCCCGCTTTGAAGAAGCGCCAAAAACCACTTACAGATTCAGCTCTCTGTTACTAACATTTGGTAAGTTTTTGGATATTCAATAAGGCACCAAAGTTTTTTCTTTTTAAAGTACCCTATCCTCTTACATAGTCTATATTATTGTCCTTGAGCAAACATAGTCTGTATTATTGTCCTCTTGCATATATTTTCTGCGATTGCAGATATGCATGTATTGCTGCCTGGCAAAAAACAAAAAATTTATTTCAACTTGTGCATCTTACCTTTGCTGGTCAGCAATAGCCCTCAGCTGTGCTCCAATAGCTGTAATATAGGTAAACAGGAAAATGTTGAAAAGCCAGCCATGTGTAAAATCAATCTGTGTACCAGCTTTGCTTTGCAGTACAAATACTGTGTTATAGCAAAACCACCTTATAAAAGAGGGACTTTTAACATAGAAGTAATGGCAAAGCCATTTCAGTGGGAGCTATGATGCCCACCATGTTATATCAGAAACTGCCTTGCAATGAGGGGTGTTATCAAGAGGGAGCACTGTACAGTCAAGCCCCTATTGCAGGAGCACCCACAAGAACGATCAACTTGTTTATGAAAACAGGCAGTCTTCATACCCCTTAAAAAGCAGCAATCATTTTGTTGTGAAGTGCTCTCAATGCTGTTCAGCTGTTCCTGCATAGGTCCTGCAACTGCAGGGCACTGAAGGCTTTCAAACACTAACTACTTTCTTGTCTTGTCCTTTTTTTGCCATCTACCTTATTCAGTTGAAAAAAAAAAAATATCATGCAAGGAGTTCATAGAGACTTGGCTTGCTTTCTCCATTGTGTCTTTTTCCTGTCGACTCGCACACATAAGGGGAAAAAAAGTATGTTGCATCAAATACTTACGGTCATTCATAGCTGGTGGGGGCACTTTCTTTGCAGCTGGCTGGTTTTCTGAAATTTAAATCAGACATGAAACTATTCCTTTGGTTCCAAATGACGAAGAACTGGTTTTTGCTCTTTGTTCCACTTATACTCTCACTTCTGTCTATCCTTTTCATGGTTAAGCCCCACTCACATGTCAAGAAAACAAGAAAGAGCACCTGGCAGCAGTGCATTCTTAAGCTAGATACCTGTACATCTCAACACGGTTCACACCACCACGTACGTTATCACTGACTAAACAACAGGGCTGTGTGAACAGCAATTGCTCAGCTGACTTATATTCATCTCACTTGTGACTGTGAACTTGGGATAGGATCAAGGTCACCAACGTACTGAGTAAATCTGACCTTCATAGAAGATCACTAACATGTGCAACATCAAGGTCCCCGTTCAAGTAGTTCTCAAGTTATAGTGAAGAGTAAAATTCATATATATTTTGCACTGTGACCCCAGAAATGAGGCCAAGCTCACTCGTGTACTGTCTACACGTGACTTTCATAGAAAAACATTATTGAATGCAACACCAAGGTCCTAACTAAAGAGATCTCAAGTTATCAAGTGAACAGTAAATTTTATGTCAGTTTATCTGTGGCCTTTGGATCGAGGTCAAGGTCCAAAAGTCACTGGAGCATGACCACTTGCACAAAATAGGCAGACACTTATCAAAGGTACATTCCTACCAACGCTGACACAAATCTGGCCAAAATCATTTAACTTATTACCATGACAACTATTCCCAACACACTTTTATAGTCACACACGCCTTATTGCTGGATTTTCCCAGCGTTTTTATATTGACTAGTACAGGCCCTTTGGCAACCTGAACATGAAAGTATGTGGCGTATGTGTCCACAAATCTGCCAGCTGTGTGTGTAATGATAACTCAACTATAAAATGTGAATATACATACACATATACAACAGTTCTGCAGTTGTTCAACTTTGTCATTATGGGTAAATACATATATATCCAAACCTGGCATTATCAATGCAGTACAACAGTTTATGTGACACTCACCATAGGTCGCTATCAGCTAGAGTGCATTTTATTCATGACTGGTCACGATCTGTTTTTGTCCATACTAAAGAGGTTATAAGGTCAGAGAAACCACGAGAGGGATGCAGAAAGATGAGAAACTGAACATTGTACACAATGGCTAAGACAGACCCACAATGCCTTGAAAATACACAAAATTTTAAGACATTACTCCTGGCAACAAGGCAGTTAAAATTAAAGCATATTACTGAATTTTCAAAAATGATTTTTCCCTACTTTCTCTTGGCATGTGGGAGTATCCTGGGTATGACAGTTAAGAGGTTAAAGCAGGTACTACTGTACATTGATCAGTGGTCAGGTGCCTATTAGCGTTGTTTACATCAGTCTTAGCCGCACTGCAGCACGGCTATTTTCACCGTAAGAGGAACGTTATGACTGGCGCAACAAGCCTCATGTCATCTGTAATCCTGCTCACTTCCTGTGTTGCTGGGCAACAAACTGATGCTGCCACCATGATCAGGGCAGAGAAACATCCATAAATAACACATTTTTAACCAAAAGTGAGCTCCTTCCTTATCAATTTAGACATCCTGTTTGTTTTAAATATGTTTTAAATGTTAAAACATTTTCTTAAGATCATTCTGTGTTTGTGTTGTTTATTTTATTGAGAAAGTAGTTTTGCCCATGCTAAATACATGGATCTGCCCTTATGCAGGTGGCTCCCCCTTTTGCTCTATAGGTGTTTGAGTATGACCGCATTCAAATATGAATACATCCTATTGGATGAGCAGTTTTGGAGATGACTTTTTAAGTTTTGCCCCCAAAAGGAACAAACAAAACTCATTAAATAAAATCCAAAAATCAATGAAGCATGAACATTTGAACAAAACTAGTGGAGATCCACCCAAGGTACATCCCTAACAAGTCTGAAGTGAATCTGGCTGACGGTTTTGGAGAAGTTGAAAATGTGATTTGTGGACGAACAACAGGCCATTCTATAAGCTCAGCTGACTGACAAGTCAGCTGAGCAAAAAGATCCATTGCAAACTTATTTAATTCACTGATCTAAATTCTCACAATTTTTCAATTTGATTTCAGCCCGCTTCACTCATTCACATGAAGTGTTTTGAATGTGGTATTGTCTTGCTTTAACACACACAAATAAGTTAATCTGTCAGATGTACACGGTTACATATGCCTTAAACTTTATGGACAATCTACGGGTAACAAATGGTTGACACAATACTGGACAAGTGCTGACTTCCTTTACACAATGTTCAATACTTATTTAAAATAAACATTTGGTGCGCTTTCCCACACAATGGTGGGGACAGGGGCAGGGGGACAAATATGAACTTTGAACCAACCTACAAGTGTTAAGATTGCACCAAGTTATGCACATAAACTTTTGCTTTAAAATGGACTAACTAGCAAATGCTTGGATGTAAACCTTCCTCCCACTTTCCTTTAAATATCACACCATACAATGTTTACACTTTTGTTCCTTAAATACATCATAAGAACATATTTATCTGAAGTAACTTTGACACTGGCTTGTTAGCTGATTTTTCATATTTGAATAACTTGTATGTGAAGCCCCATCCCAGAAACAGAACAATTTTCAGAGTGTCAACCTGGTCTACCATGCCACATTGAATAACCAGTTAATATACACAGTATCATTGTCTGATGAATGCCAATGTAGGACTACAAAATAAACAAAAAAGAAATGAAATATGAAAACAGAATATATCAAATATGCAAAAAATGTGGCAATTACATTTTCTTTAAAACTAAAAGGACACACTTAACTTGGCAAGCCCTCTTCCACCGAAATGTGAGATGTAATTTTCCTTGTGGACTTAAAAGAGATCACTTTGATTTCAGATGGCAATCAGTACTGAAGATGATTCTCCCAAAACAGTAGTTCAGGCACATGGCCTTTTACATTTATGTGTCTACACTAGCATGACCAGGAAGTCCTGCTACCAAAACGAACTCCATTGATGAAACACTACACACAACACAATATACTTTCGAAGGCTAACTCTTTCACCACTGCCCCCGCAATGAGTGGTCCCCCCAGCCTACTGGATTACCACTACGGAGCACACCCGACACTGGCCTCCCATGGCTAATCCAAGTGAAAGGGCAGCTGTGGTATTTTTATGATCCTATTCCCACAACATGAGTTGAATGGTACATGTACAACACACCGATTTTTTCTGAGTTCACAATTTTTACAGTGATATAATTTTAAATGTTGTATGTAGACCAATTACAAAAATAAACACCTGAAATTAGACCAAAACTTCAAAATTGGTGCTATTAATATTTTCTCAAGGTATTACTTGTTAGCATGACCAGCATACTATTTAGACATGCATGAAGGTAGAATTTTACTTGGTCAGTGTCTCTTCGTGCCTTCCATCCTGTTTCATCACATACTTTTGGGAGAAGCAATAATGACATTCCCCTTTGGTAGAAAGCAACAAAAGTTTCATACACTATTCCACCATACCGACACTGGTTTAAACGGGTAAATAGAAATACAATTTTAAGCACCATAAAGTTGAATAGAGGTGTTTTGAGGTAAAGTGTACTAGGGTATTAGCTAGAAGCCACCTCTTTCACTATACTGGATGATAGTGGAAATGAAAACAAGGCATAAGTGCCAAACAGGGGAAGGGTTTCATAATCTGTCCACACTGCCCAATAAACAAAATTACCAGAAAGCCTTTTTTTGTTTTGTATTTCAGCTTCCTTTTAAGTTTCACTGGAATAGTGAATGGCATCTCTGGGGATTGTATTAACAGTGGTCTCCACATTTGCCACAACATTGATAACATTGCCATTTATTTTCCACTGCCCTCCACATTTTGCTGGTCTCAACTGCATGAATGGTATGCGGCTAGTAACAAGTCTCTCTTCCAGTTCTGTCATTCCTGTTAATACGGGGGTAACTTCGGAAACGATATTCCATTCGCAACTGCAAATGTGGGCACCCCAGCATTTGTCATTTTGCTATCTCCTTGGTGAAAAGTCCCTGGAAGACATGTGGTAGGACAAGTTTGTGGACCTGGATTTTCTTCTACATCATTTGCCATTTTAAGCAAAAGGAAACAATAACTCATTCATACAATGTACACTGTATTTCTTTTTTTGTACCATCAAAAATGAAGTTTTTGCGGTCAGCGGTCAATAAAAATCAAGCTTTTTGCAGTCAGCGGTCAGTCAAAATCAAGCTTTTGACAGTCAGCGGTCACTATACAAAACGCAAAAAAACCTGTGGTAACAGTGGTTAACGGCCATTCTAAAAATTTGCGGTCACTTCAAATGGAATCAAAGCATAATTTGACGATACCGGCATGCAGACGCCCGAACAATTTTCTATGCTGGAAGCGTAAATTTACCTAACTTGAAAACGGTCATAAAATCAAATATAAACCCCGGTAATATCACTCACCACCGGGCATATGTTCTTAAAAGGTCTTTAGACTAATATTTGGAGGAAATTTGTGTGTTATCATGCTTCAAAGTGTTAATATTATTGCTTCAACTTCGCACGTGTTTACTCGCAACAGGGAGGATGCGTCCATGTTGACCTAGTTGCATGATGCATCATGGGAGTTCTTTCCTTTTCTTCCTTCCGACCGCGTACGGAAATTACCGATGTTCGATGTACATAAACACTACAACGTGGTTTTGTGAAGCGAACACAATGAAGCATGAGTGTATTTTCAGGTACAAATAATGATGGAATCTGTTAATCTATATCGCCAAAGCAGCCAGCTGTCACCCTTTTTACAGTGGCTTAAAGTTAAACCGGCAGCAACCAAACTGACTGCACCGATCATTGTTGTATTTTTTTTTGCAATGACAATGTCGCAAGGCCATTTCACTGTGTGGCAGCAGTCGACCCAAGTGTTGACAAATGAACCACTCTCAAAAGTTTCATCCCAATAAAATTTTATTACCGTTTCCCGTTGCCTCATCCTCTATAGATTTACCACAACATTTGTCCCCAAAAGTGTTTGCGTCAGACCTGTTCTCTGTAGTTTCTACAGAATTTGAATGCAAAATACGCTCCATGGATCAGCTATCATTTTCTACACCTACGCTTACAAGCAAAATTTTTGATATAATTTTCAATACATTCTATTTTTGGGTCAGCATTTCCATAGGAGCATGGTATTGTCCAGTCAGTCTGAGCACTAAGGATTTAACAAGCCCCGTGCCAGGCCAGCCAATGATGATGACTTAAAAGTTGTTGCAACTCATTGACAACCGAGCGGATTAGCATTCCATTTGAAGTCCAGTCAAACGCAGGTCCTGGGTTGGCCATATTTCCATAACTGTTGTGACTGGTTACCTGCTGTATGCCGTCACTTTTACTTAGCAGAGGGGGGCACCGCATACAGCACGTACTACTGTACAATGATCAGTGATTAGGTGCCTATTAGTATAACCGTTGTTTACCTCAGTCTTCGCAGTACTGCAGCACGACTATTTTCACCGTAAGAAGAAGGTTATGATTGGCGCAATAAGCTTCATTGACCTACACTATGACAGGGAGGAGTACGTCCACGTATTTAGGTGCGATGAGAAGGAATCAAAATAACTTTGGACGATGAACCCCTCCCGAGGCATATATCCCTTTGCACCATTGGATTAGAGTCACCGTCAAGGTCGCCGTAAATTTGCGCTAAAACAGTAGTTCCCGGTTGATATTCAAACGAGCAATGTGGGGGAAGCAAAATTGAACTCGTTTACAGATGACACGTCATTTACAGTAATATTTACATGGTTGTTACACTGTTTCAACAAATATTGTGAGTCTTTGTTTCACCGCTGCATAAATTACCATGCAACAGCTGCCATACAACAGGACTAGGGCATATATGCACTCGTTGCAGGATACTAAAACGGCGCCGCTTCACTCATTGGCAAAAATCAAAGAATACTATATTTTTCTGCACTACTTGAAACAACTATGTTCTCAACCTCTTCATATTCACACAGGCCATGATATATAACTATAACCAATTTTTTTTTTTTAAATCAGGAACTGTGATTTCCAGGCTTTCCTGACCCCCAACAACAATCCCACAGGATAGGTTGGTGGCAAGGTCCGAAGACCCTTCCCCTAAAAATTGCTTTGTCCATGTATACACAGGTCCAGCCCTGG
This sequence comes from Hermodice carunculata, assembly GCA_964020975.1. Classification (NCBI taxonomy): domain Eukaryota; kingdom Metazoa; phylum Annelida; class Polychaeta; order Eunicida; family Amphinomidae; genus Hermodice; species Hermodice carunculata. The sequence goes on along the minus strand of OZ026625.1, from coordinate 568,556 downwards.
GAACTCTGTATTCAGATGGGGGGGGGGGGGGGGGGGGGAGGGACGGAGGAAGAACCATATGGGGGTTATCATTTTCTGTTGTTTGCAGTTCTTACATTTGAGATTTTTGCTCATTTAAATGTTTAAATATAAATATTTAAGCATCTTGTCCAGTTTGAATTCCAAAGGGCACTTTCTTTCTCTAAGTAACTCTTCTTTTTACATTCCAAGATAGTATCTTCTTAGGAGTTGCACAGTTGGGGACCATCATTGTATGGAGCAAGACCCAATCATTTAGCTGGCAATATTAACATAGTTTAACATGACAAATTGATTTTCTAACCAAAAACTTTATTTTCAGCTGACCATTAAATCTTTTTTCTTTGTATTTCAATGTCTCGTCAGCAATAGAAATGCAGGGAAGACCTTTTTGCAATACAAATTTTATAAGACAATGGTCCAAATTGTATGTCTTTTCATAGAATACTGGATACTAAACAATCTTTGAGGATGTACATATTTTTCCCTTTTCTCAATAAATATGCAATAGCATACGTCACAAACAGATGGGAACTTACTGCACAACACACCACTTCCAGTTCAGAATGAATAATCCGAGATACCAGGTGGCTGCACCTGAACATATACATACATTTGGTGAAAATGTACTAGTGGTTCCATCTGTTGTTAACATCAATGCAGTTGCTTTGCATACTTCTATCAATCAATGGGATTGAAGAGACTGCTCTGACAATTAGCCAGATGCCAGTGTTTCTTGGGTTTGGCTTCATAAATGTGCAGATGGTGGAAACATCTAAACTAAATTATTAACAAGAGGCCCATGGACCTTTTGCTCTGCTGGCACTGTGGCTTCTGAACATATAAAGCTTACGTGATTTTAGTCTCTCATTTGTCTACAAGATGGCACTTTGCTCAACATGTAATCATACCTTATTTGGACAATTCCTGTCATGGATATTGTTGCATGTGCCAAGACAACAATCAGTGAGTCCTTCATTTATGTCCTCAGTACCTTGGGACAAGATCAAGACCACCCAAAATATGTAATTGTTATACAAGAGGCCCATGGGCCTTGTGCTGTCCTGACATTGCCATTGATGTCCAAGCTACACCTTGTAATTACAAAATCCCCTCATTTAACTTTACAGGCAAGATGACCACAAAAATAGGTCATCTACCATGGAAGATGGTCTATCTTTCCTACAAATTTGGTAACTCCAATCCAATTACTTTTCCAAATATGGTATTTTATATCTTAAAACACATTTAGGCTCATAATTTCTGCCAGATTATAAATGGCACCACTAGTATCATTAGTAACTAAGACTTTGACTTCCTGCACAACCCCCCCCCCAAATTTTGGTGGAGGTCCACCATAAATTAAAGGTGCTGGAGTGTTCACAAGATTTCCATATTTTGACCCATGTATTATATAATATTGAAGGTGACGCCACCAATATTGAAAGGGACAAAAGTCATCCAGCTCACAACCCAAATGTTTACAGACGGACAGACATGAGCTATGCTATAAGCTCTGAGACCTTAGGTCAGCAGAGCTAAAAAGCTGTATCAAAGTTTTTATCAATGTTGCTTTCATCTACCTCTTTGACGCCAAATTTTAAAGCATATATTGTTTTTTCAAGAACATAACATTTGAACAGTAAAATTGGTAAGCAACATTAAGACTGGGTCCAACCCATGGTGCAACTCCCAACAAGGAAGACCAGACCACTGTTACATACCCCAGCTTGGCCATACACATAGCCAGTAGCATATCAATCAATGCAAATGCAGGAAGGAAACAAACACACAAACTTGAATAATACCTTCACTACCTTCAAATGGCCTCTTCAGTGCAGCAGTTTCTGCTGCAATGTCACCCCCTGCAGGATTGTTGATTTTAGCAGCTATCTGTAAAAACATAAAGTAAACACAGAAACAACTTAGTGCAACCTGTAGCATTTACACATTGCAGCAGTTCAATACACTGCATTAACATTAAGGCATGTCCTGTTGCGTAAGGCAACTACAATTTCAGTCAGGGCAACCAAAAATTCAAAGCTATATATATATATATATATATATATATATATATATATATATATATATATATATATATATATATATATATATATATATATATATACATATATATATATACATATATTCATAAAACTTTATTCTAAGAGGGTGGCCCAGTTAATGCCAAGAACACTAATCTATCCCAGGGCCCTCTTCAAAACTGGTACATAATATACATTGATTCATAAGCCTGTAGGATACATGTATACAGTATATATTGTGAATGTACATAAGTAATGCAAGAATACACTGAGTATGAATATTACAGACATGAGAGCGGAGAAACAATGCAAGAAAGTTTAGTACTGAGTTGTTCTGTCATGCACAGCAATCAAACTACAATGTACAAAGATTGTTTTCTTGATTCCAAAATGTGTTTTGCACACAGCCATTTAAACTCAGGTACAGTTCTTGCTTCCCTTACTTCCTTAGGCAAAGTGTTCCATATCTTGGACCCAAAGTAACTAAATAAATGCTGCATGCATTGCATAAAATAGTACAGAAAACTTACTGGTCCAGCTGGGCCAGTAAGTTTTAATATTTAATGGACCAGCTCAGTACTTCATGGTCCAGAATTCTGATATTGCGAGTGTCGAGGGGGTCCGAGGGCATGCCCCCCCCCCCCCCCCAAATGAAATCTAGGTGCTATCTAGTGGCATCTCAGGTGATTTTTTGCCACATTGTGAATACAACTTAATATTTACCTATGGATAGGTAAAGGAAAGAGGGTCAGTCTTGAAGGAAAGGGGCAGTTATAGAGCTAATAATATGCCCTGTTCACAACTTCAGTTAGCTCTCGGAGTATCCTGCTGCCAGACTTTGACTCGGACTGCATGGTCCCGCTGCTAGGCCTGCTTCTCTTCACTGGTTTGAATCTCCCTCTTGGGGGTCTTTTGAACGCTTAACCCCCAAGCACACTGGGCAGTTTTGGGATCTGGCACAGCCAGCCACTGGGCATTTTTTGTTTTGTTGCGCAACATGTGACTTGCTGGTGTAAAAGTGCCATAACTTTTTAATTATTGCAGTTCATGCAAAATGATCAACGGGACTTTTGTTGAGTATGACCTTCTTTGCATTTCTATGTCGTTTCCTTGTCAATTTAAACAAAAAATTGTGCCTTACACACTAACAAAGTGAATATATAGATCCCAATCACGAATTGATCAAAACGGTCAAGCATGTGTGAATACTATTGCATTGACACATGTCCATGCATTTTCCTTGGGTTGCGTCACAAACGATCGTTCCTCTTAAATTTTTTCTTAAGATCAGATGTGTGTCATAGTTGTTATAAATTATAGTGGTCAAGTTTGTTTGTTGCTGCAGTAACTAGTTGATAAACCCACTTACTGATAAACCATCAACATGACCAACACATATAGCAGCGGTATTTTCATCCAAGCCATGTTTACCTGCTTCTGGCATGTTTTACTCTCTTTCAGTGAAAAAAATTGGACCCTCTGCTCTATTGTACACAAAGACTGGAAGTATGTCATCATTCTGATCAATTTTCAGCAATAAATTTTGTTTCTTGCTTTAATAAATTGTCGGTTTAAAAACTGTCTGATGGCACATGGCGTGCAATACGAGATACTGGCATAGTGGCAGCGTAGGGGTTAAACCCCCCTCACAACCATTTTTTGGTACACCAGGGATATGTTATAGACTTAGTTTTAATAGCAGGTTCCTGGGCAGATTGAGTCCATCCTTGGTACATTCAACAACTTTTACATCAAGTTGGCATACTGATAACTTTTTATTCACTCTTCAATTTTATAATAATGAGTAACCTATGTGAGCATATAGACCGCATGTTATGTTGGTTTCTAATCTAAGTTCCTTGCATGTTTTATTTAATTATCATTTTGATGTATGTTGATTATACCAATTAAACTCAATTAATCAAATTACATCAAAAGTCGAGTCTGCACAATTTCAGACTGGACCCATCGATTCAGTTCATGGACCCACTATTTTTCCGGAAAAAGAAGAAAGATGGGTCCAACAGACCCGTACTAAAAAATCCTTAATGTCACCCCTGGGTTACGTCCCACAATTAAGCCTCCGCTGTGGTCACGATAGCATGTCCATACCATGTCCCACTTGGTAAGAGCAGACCACAGTAACTATGAATTCAGTTAGCACAAATAGAAAAAGTACAAAACATTGAACTCAAAATGCATCACAGACCATCATGGATTTCAAATTTTTCTGGGGAAGGACCCCCAGATCCCCCCCCCCCCCCCCAGCTCATTTTCATATTCTTAATAAAGCTTCTGGCAGATAGTGCTATAAATTCACGTTGACAAAAAACTGCCTCCAGCGGTGTGAAAAACACAAGGTAGAATTGAGAGAACCTCCCTGCTATATTTGAATGAAATAAAGTTCTGGAATTCTGATCTGACTGGCGTCTGCTTTTGATGGATAACATGACTTTACCATAAATTATACCAGTTTTTGTTTCTTCAAATTCTCAGTCATAACAACCTGGTTGTAAAAACAATAGGACGATGCTATTTTCACCGTACGGTGAGAATAGCATTTGGTCTATTTTCACCGTGCGGTGAGAATAGCGTTTGGAAGGGGTTTTGTCTATTTTCACCGTACGGTTAGGATAGATTTTTGTCTATTTTCACCGTACGGTGAGGATAGGGTTTGGTCTATTTTCACCGCATGGGGATGATGGTACAGCTTGGTAGGATAGAAGCGGCTCTATTTTCACCATCTGGAAATTAAAATTAAGAGCCTTTTCCCAAATTTATGGTTATGGCTTGTCACATAGAACTGAGGCAAATTAAGATTGGAGAAATGCTTACTTTAGGGGGATAGCTAGTTTTATAGTATAGTCAATAGGAAACGGGACCAAAGCAAAGTGCCCACTTACGGAGGGTTTACTGTAAAGCAATTACCTTGGCACCGTGACAGCATAATGCCATGAAATGTTGGGCTTTTTAACATCTCAAATTAATGTATATGAATTTACTGTACCCACCCATCAGTCTTTCATTTTTGTTCCTTCGTGGATTTCTTTTTAATGCGATCCTTAACCAAAGTCATAACAAGATAGATCTATAAGTTACCCATAAGTTCCGTAACTTCCATCCGTGACAATATTAAAAAAAAAGTTCCTAGGCCTACCTTGTCTTGTTACCTAAATTTTTGCCTTTTCACATGAAAAATACAGTGTTGGCTCTTTAAAAACTATTAGATAATAAAAGCTGAAATAACACCTCAACAGATCTCATAAACCATGCTAGGCCTTTTTATTATTTTAGCAAATGTTTGTTCCAATTCTCTTTGTGTGCAATATCATGACACAATGCTTTTCCAAAATATTCTTCCCTGGTTGACTTCTTTTCATCGCCGTACGTTAGGAATAGAGCAGCCCCTTTTCTCACCATACGATGATTTTGACCAAACTCTATCATCGCCGTGCGGTGAAAATAGACAAAACACTATTCTCACCGTACGGTGAAAATAGACAAAACACTATTCTCACCGTACGGTGAAAATAGTCACTCCGAAAACAATATGGTGGCACCCAGAAATGAACAGAGAAGGAAAAAAGGTAAAATTTTGCCAAAATAACCGGACTGGGTCTTAACAACCTTACCCATGAGCAGAATACTGCTGTCGAACGGAGCAAGAGACCAAAATATAAAATGATGTGAGGGGCGTGCAGCACGGTTAATGAATGGGCGAGGTGACCGAAGGTTGCACCCCAAAATTTGCCACAGAGGGCAGCAAAAAAGGTATAATGTCTAATGACCAGTACTGTAGGATTTAGCTTGACCCGAATGGTGGAATTTGTGGTAGGCTTAAATCCGTTACATATGATTTTAATTCAGATTTTGCTATCACAAAATAGAGTGATTTGAATAATTAATTTTGGGCATAATTTTTTTCTGGGGTGGTCGGAAATTTAAAGGTGATGTTGGGTGCGGACTTGTGAAAATCCAACATGACTGCGTTCAGGTGGGACAAAGTCAAAAGTTTGATGTTCATCATATATGTTAATGCCTCTTATTTTGTAAGTCAGACTTTAACTATGAGCATAGTCTTCATTCAAGTGAAAGCTTTTACTCTGAGATACGCCAGGATGTGTTGTGATGGCCGCCTGTGGCAAATTCAATTTAGTGGTGCTACCCGAAAACTGCCTCCACGACCCCCGTGTTATTTCCAGCCTTCTAGAACACACCAAAACCCTAAAAAATTGCATGAATACCCTGTCAGTGCTGTTTTGCTAATTAAGACGAGAAAATACAACTATATGTTTCAAACACGCGCGTTTAGACAGCACTTCTCCCAACCTGCCAATTTGCCATGCACGTGTGCCAGGCCGACCCCGACCACGCAGCGGTATGACCCAAATTTCTTGAGGAGGTAAAAACCACGCCAAATATGTAACGAATCTGAGAAACACCCCTTAAGTATCTCTATAAATATATTCTATTCTTTCATAAGCTTTAGACTTTACTCTACCTGACGAGCTCTAGCTAATGCGTCTGCAAACGCAGATTGTGGATCCATTCCCTCAATTCCTCAGACTTCTGAGTGATTCTTCGTTTCGGCTACACAATGGCGGCGTGATAAAATGCTTTCGGGTAATTGAAAGGCGGTTACTGAGATCTCATTGGCTGATAATTATGGCGAATAATTATACATGACAGTGAGATCAAACTTTTTTGTCCTTAAAACTAAATTTTCTTTATTATATTGCGTAAAACTATAAAATCTATTTAGTAATATTAAGGTTTGAGTACATTAAATTCTGTAGCTAAAATAGTTAAATTTAATATTACCCAATGAAACGAGATCTTGCATTTGGTGCTTATATTTCAGTCTGTCACTCGTCCAGCAGATGGCAGTTGAAGGTCTTGGACCAGTAACCTAGGCCTAATGCATTTACATGTTAAAATAGCGACATTCGCTGGCTTATTTCTCCTATTTGAAACGTAAAACTGCAACTTCCTTGGCATTCTGCTTCAAGTTTATACCGGTAGCAGCAAGTTAAAACCAAGAAAATGGGGGGTCATGTGATTAGATTTTTTTTTACAGGTGCGTTTGTGTACCTTACCTCCATGATTGACCGTTCCGCGCCAAATATGTCTCCAAAAATACACAAAGTTATCACATGATTTGAAATATTTCTAGAGTAGCAGTGCCTTTCTAAAACTCACAGTTGATAAGTATTTTCCTATCCAAAATGATGATGGGACTTAATTTGGGATGCCCTGCTCCTGTGATATTAACATCCAATAGACACAGCAACAGTATTCAGTACTCGATCAAAAGTTGTGGATCAGTTGACCCGACCTTGAGAGGTTACTGGTCCAAGACCTGAAGGTCTTGGACCAGTAACCTAGGCCTAATGCATTTACATGTTATTTTATTGTATTGTAGATAGAAAATGTTTTATATGTTTTATGACTACACCATTTCTCTGTACTGGTATATGTCAATAAAGTTCATTCATTCATGTTAAAATAGCGACATTCGCTGGCTTATTTCTCCTATTTGAAACGTAAAATTGCAACTTCCTTGGCATTTTTGCTTCAAGTTTATACCAGTAGCAACAATAAGTTTAAACCAAGAAAATGGGGGGTCATGTGATTAGATTTTTTTTTTACAGGTGCATTTGTGTACCTTTACCTCCATGATTGACCGTTCCGCGCCAAATATGTCTCCAAAAATACACAAAGTTATCACATGATTTGAAATATTTCTAGAGTAGCAGTGCCTTTCTAAAACTCACAGTTGATAAGTATTTTCCTGTCCAAAATGATGATGGGACTTAATTTGGGATGCCCTGCTCCTGTGATATTAACATCCAATAGACACAGCAACAGTATTCAGTACTCGATCAAAAGTTGTGGATCAGTTGACCCGACCTTGAGAGGTTACTGGTCCAAGACCTGAAGGTCTTGGACCAGTAACCTAGGCCTAATGCATTTACATGTTATTTTATTGTATTGTAGATAGAAAATGTTTTATATGTTTTATGACTACACCATTTCTCTGTACTGGTATATGTCAATAAAGTTCATTCATTCATGTTAAAATAGCGACATTCGCTGGCTTATTTCTCCTATTTGAAACGTAAAATTGCAACTTCCTTGGCATTTTTGCTTCAAGTTTATACCAGTAGCAACAATAAGTTTAAACCAAGAAAATGGGGGGTCATGTGATTAAATTTTTTTTTTACAGGTGCATTTGTGTACCTTTACCTCCATGATTGACCGTTCCGCGCCAAATATGTCTCCAAAAATACACAAAGTTATCACATGATTTAAAATATTTCTAGAGTAGCAGTGCCTTTCTAAAACTCACAGTTGATAAATATTTTCCTATCCAAAATGATGATGAGACTTAATTTGGGATGCTCTGCTCCTGTGATATTAACATCCAATAGACACAGCAACAGTATTCAGTACTCGATCAAAAGTTGTGGATCAGTTGACCCGACCTTCAGGGGTTACTGGTCCAAGACCTGAAACTGGACGTTGCACTGAAAAACCGCGCAATCGCAGTCATTGTAATTTGTGCAAGTAAATTAATAGGTGATGAGTTTCATGTAATGGAATTTAGTTCACTGGATCATGTAACGAATAAATTCATATTTGCATATTACCGGGGAAATGTTCATGTTTTGAAATTGAAAGAATTCCTGTCTGCAGATTAAAAAAAAAAAAAAACACCCCCCCACACAACATAAAACTAGTAAATTTTTACATGGAGGTAAGTTGCTCCATGGAGGTATTATACATTATTATATCATATTAATATGTTGTAGGCATAGCCTAAGATGCGAGCGTCAGCATTACAAAGTAGCAATAATAACGTTGGTGGATCAGGCAGTGCGTGATCATGGGCTCAGCACCTGGTCGTTAGGTCTCTCTAGCGGCCATTTACTAAACCAGCCTAGAGGGGCTGGGTCATACTATTATATAGTACCTTGAACAAGTGAACTAAATTATCTGTTGTATAGCCTTTTTTTTTTGTTAGACACTGCTCTGCAAATTCAAGTATTGTTCCCAAGATTTTTATATCGCCATTGAACTAGTGTCGTATCCTGTAGCAGAGACGTAGTGCGTACGGAGAGTGTTTGTTGGATTGTTGCGCGACAACACCAAAATCGGAGAGAGAGAGATAAACTTTATTCATATTCGAGTCCACTCTGGGACCATATACAGTTACATACATGACGCCATCTGACGAGCATACAGTACATTAAGTCGCATAAATTAAAACACTAATATAGTGCCCTCTGGCGATTATACGATACATTTAGTAGGATAAATTAAAATTAAAATAGTGCTAAGAAAAAAAAATATACACAAGACACACGATGACTAATCACATTAAAAGTAAAATGCAAGAACTGCAATAAGTAGACTTTATTCATAGTCCATTTGTGCAATAACAGCAATATGTAGACTTGTCTCATTGTCCGTTTGCATTTGTGTCTTGCATTTGAGATTAAGTCAAGTCCACTATACTTGTGCAGACATGCTGTCGATTTGCATATCCATTACACAGCCAGTCCTTGTATTTATGTTCTTTCCAAGTATAGTAACATGGTGGGTTACTGAAGCATAGCACGTAGCACCTTCATGAGGTTTGTAAGTTGAACAGAGTGCATGCACCAATTTTGTAAGCTTAAAGTCCATTTTTTGGTATGCTAGAGATATAAAGCACACATAAAACACAAAACAGTACAGTCCATTGTGCTGTGTAACTATACTACATTGACACACATAAGATTTTTTTTAAAAAAAAAAGTGTCATGGATAGTTAGGTATGATGTATAACCCCAAAGATATAAGATCCTCGTAAACTGTGACCCTTGGATGAGCATGCTAAGGTTGCGTTTTTCTAGTTCAATGGCGATATAAAAATCTTGGGAATTTTGTTTTGATTTTCTGCACTAAAGACACCAACTCATCTGCACATTGAGTGAGGTTCTTGTTCTCATCTTTAATGTCATTTGACATCATTTGTAGGGCAACCGCAGTGGGAGCCGCATCACTATAATCATCCACAAATTTAGCAGCCTCATTTATGTGGTACTTAACTGTTAATGCGGTGTGATTGTTATGGAGCAGCTTCTCTGGTATGATGTGTTTTCCAATTGATGTGCTTATAAGCAGAATGTTCTTATTTTCTTGGGTTGGTTCACCCTCTGCTCCTGGATTATGTGTTTCACAAGTGGGACATTTTACTAGTACTGATTCTGTGACACGTTCTCTTTGGGAATGTATTTTCCATGCCATGATTTCATCAGTGGCCTGGTCAAGTTGAGTGACCATTTTGTTATATTTAGTCTCTAATGATTCTACAAGAGTAAGTTTATCCTTGATCATTTTTTCAGCTCTAGCTAAATCAGAGCGCAACTTTAAGTGGGGTCAATAACCATTACTTTGACAGAAAGCAACGTGTTACTTTTGCCCAAAGTTACTTTGACAGTAAGGAGCGTGTTATTTTGTCCAAAGTAAGTGTTACTTTTTCCCAAAGTTTCGTGTAACTTTGACCAAAGTAACGTGTTACTTTTACCCAAAGTTAAGCGTCACTTTGACCAAAAGTAACACGTTACTTTTGGTCTAGGTAACGCGTTACTTGCTGTAAAAATAACGCCTCACTTTGGGCCGTAGTAACGCTTTACTTTTGGTCAAAGTAATGTGTTACTTTCTGTAAAAGTTTCATGCTACTATTTAAAACAAACATACGCCGACATGGCAAAAAGAACTACAGTAACACTTTACTTTGACCAAAGTAACGTTTATTATTTGAAATAAACTTACCCGTTACTTTGACAGGGAGTTACGTGTTACTTTGTCCAAAGTAACGTTTACTTTTACCCAAAGTTACTCGTTGCTTTGACAGAAAACAACGTGTTACATTTGCCCAAGGTTACTTTGACAGAGAGTAGCGTGCTACTTTGTCTAAAGTAAGTGTTACTTTTTCCCAAAATTTCGCGTTACTTTGACCAAAGTAACGTGTTACTTTTACCCAAAGTTAAGCGTTACTTTGACCAAAAGTAACACGTTATTCTCTGAAAAACGCGTAACTTTAGGCAAAAGTAACGTTACGTTTAGTCAAAGTAACACGTTACTTTCTGTTAAAGTAAGGCCTAACTTTGGGCAGAAGTAATGCATAACTTTTGGTCCAAGTAACGTGTTACTTTCTGTCAAAGCTACATGCTATTATTTGACATAATCATACGGCAACAGGACTAAAATAACTAAAGTAACACTTTACTTTGACCAAAGTGACGTGTTACTATTTGAAATAAACTTAAGTGTTACTTTGAAAGGGAATAATGTGTTACTTTGTCTCAAATAACGTGTAACGTTTCCCCAAAGTTACGCGTTACTTTAAGCAAAAATAACACGCTACTTTTTGTCAAACTAACGCGTCACATTGGGCAAAAGTAATACGTTACTTTGGGTCAAGGTAACGTGTAACTTTGGTCGAAGTAACGTGTTACTTTTGGTCAATTAACGTGCTACTTTTTGTCAAAATAACATGTTACTTGGTTAAAAGTAATAAATTACTTTTGATCAAGGTAACATGTAACTTTTCGTCAAGTTATCACGTTACTTTGGTCCAAGTAACGTGTTACGTTTGGTCAACATAACGCATTAATTTGGTCAAAGTAACGTACCTTTGGTCAAAGTAACAAATTGAAGTAACGCGTTACTTTTGGTCCACGTAATGTGTTACTTTTGGTCAAAATAACGTAACGCGCGGTCAAAGTTACAAGTTACTTGAGGAAAAGTAACGTGTTACTTTTGGTCAAAGTGACGTGTAACTTTGGGTGAAAAGTAATGCGTTACTCTTGGTAAAAGTAACGTGTAACTTTGCGTAAAAAGTAACGTGTTTCTTTTGGTCAAAGTAACATGTTACTTTGGGTTAAAATAACGTGTAACTTTTTATCAAATTACCGCGTAACTTGGGTAACGTGTAAGATTTTTTTTCTGTCCTGTTGGCTGCCCACAGGTTTGGTAAAAAAAAGTAACTTAAGTAACGTGTAAGATTTATAATTTCTGCCGCGTTGGCCCCCAAAAACGTGGATTTACTTTGCTTGGTTTGGTGAACTTACGCTTTCTTTCCTTGATTTTGATAATATAAAAAAGGAACAAGACAGGGCGCGCCATCTTCAACACAAAACAATTTTATATATATGTATATATATATATATATATATATATATATATATATATATATATATGTATATATTTATATATATATGTATATATATATATATATATATATATATATATATATATATATATATATATATATATATATATATACATATACAGTGTGGACAAAGGATATCAAAACGTATGAGAAAGTACTAAACAAAAAAGGAGTCAAAGGGCATGGACATAGGGATAAGATCAGAAATAAAGCCAAGGAAGCAACTGTCAAATACAATAGACGAACAGTAAAAAACTCAATTTACCCACACCAGTCTTACAGTGTTGGTGATAAAGTTGTCTTTCAAACAAAAAAGAACAAAAGAAGATCAGTGACTGTAGGCAGAATAGTTAGAGTGCTCAATTCCGGAAGAAGTTTTGAAGTATCAAGCAATCAGTGTATTTTCCATGTACATACTGCTGACCTGAAACTGTTTCAGAAACCTCTGTTGAATAAGAAAGAGCATCGCAAGAAGTATTACATTGTAAAAGATACCCAAGATTTGTTTGCAGGTTATGGTTATGATGTAATCCATAACCCTGCTGGGGATGGGGACTGCCAGTTTTCAGCAATGGCATATGCCTTAAAAGAAATCGGGATCTACAGAGATGCAACCATGTTAAGACGGGATGTGTGTACAGACCTTGATCAACATGCAGACCTACAGTCATTTGTTACTGATACATGGGAGTCCTATAAAGCCAACATGAGACAAAGAGGAACATATGGGGACCATGTGACATTACACGCAATGGCAGAAATCTTTGGAGTGCGGGTTGAAATAATTTCAGCAGCTGGTCCATCTGGCAATAAGATAATAGAAACCAGTGTGGAGAACCCTTTTACACTGTTCTTATGACACTATCCTGAAGGTAATGGGGAGCACTATCTTGCAGTACATCCTTCCATTGACGAAGAAGATGACAACAATGAATATGAGAATGGAAGGTTCAGCGAGGATGACAGTGGCACAATACTGGGGGAGCAGTCTGTATATGGGAGGCCAAATTATGAAGTGATGCAGATGTTTGTACATGAGAGGCCGAATGAAGATAGTGTGGATGTGATGGAGAAGTCTGTACATGGGAGGCAGGGTGAAGATAGTGCCGGTGTGATGGAGACGTCTGTACATGAAGGTCCGGAAGAAGATAGTATAGGTGTGATAGAGAAGTCTGTTCATGGGAGGGCAAATGAAAGTAGTGCAGATGTATTGAAGAAGTCGGTACATAACAGGCCACATGAATATAGTGAAGGTGGGATGGAGACGTCTGTACATGAAGGTCCTGAAGAAGATAGTATAGGTGTGATACAGAAGTCTGTTCATGGGAGCGCAAATGAACGTAGTGCAGATGTAATGAAGAAGTTGGTACACAAGAGGCCACATGAAGATAGTGTAGGTGCGATGGAGAATTGTCTACATCAGAGGCCAAATGAAGATAGTTTGATGGAGAAGTCTGTTAGTGAGAGGCCAGGGGAAGATAGTGTAGATTTGGTGGGGAATACTATTATTCCTATTGACAGTTTGCCAGCTGAGATACTCTTAAAGATATTCCAATATTATGGGGCATACCATCACCAATTGTCCTGTGTGTGCAAACGTTTCCGAAATTTGGCATCAAATTTGCCAAAATCCAGACTGTACATTAGGGATGAAGTGTATGAGAAACTCCCATCAAACGGTATCGTATCTGTTCGGCGTATCATGAGATACGCTGGAAATGCAAGTGGCTTAGTTATGTCAATAAAAGAGCAATTGGATTGCCCTCAGTGGATGAATGCATGGTTGGAAATATCTTCACTACCCCAACCAGGATGGTATGCAATGCATCGTGTTTTTTGGCGAAACTAAATCATATTTTCATGCTGTATGTATCACCTCTCTTATTCTGTCTCCATTTATATCCCCTGTTGTTTGGGTTGTATTTGTATATTTATCATTCTTAACTTAGTTAATCATAACCGTCAAATTTGCATTACTGACAATAATGTAATCACATTTTCCCTAACTGCTTTTGTATAACATTGGGGATGCAAGATAAATGTGCAATATTGCACTACTTGGTCTGTTTCTGTCAAACTGTGAGATATCACTTTTCTGTTGCTAGTCAATTGGTAGAAAATATTAATGATACATCAATTATAATCAAGATCATTTACGATTTTATAACTCATGATGTGACAGAAAAAATATAATTCCACATTAATTGCACAGTCAATGATTCTTTGCAGCTTTGACATTTTATTATCTTTGATTTGATTTGCAGTTTCAACATTCTTTTTATGCTTCACATGTTGGCTGTTTTTAGGATGACCTATTAAATTCTCAAAACACGAATACATATATTCTGTTGTTACTATATATATATATAAATATATATATATATATATATATATATATATATATATATATATATATATATATATATATATATATGTATATCCCATAGCACAGTCATTTCTATATTTTTACAAGGGGTCCTTCATAATGATTCTTGTCTGGTCTCATCTTTTAAACACTTGCTGACTTTCAAGCCAGTCCATTTTCCTATGTTGTTTTCCAATGTTTTCTTTTGCCTCCCTCCCTCTCTTTCTTCCCTTTTGTTTCCCTTTCTTTCTGGCTGATCCTTTTGAGAAAGTTGAATGGCCAAGACATTCTGGAGTTCCAGCACATGTCTTGCATATGCACAGACACCTTTTGCAGAGGGCTAGAGTAGAATATGCCCCACATGAGTGCTCAGGCCTTCAGACTGTTGCTTCCCTGTTTTTTTAGGTAAGCACTACCTGTTGTCGCCCATAATGGGTATGTGTTTGTGCTTTGCTAAGTGGCAGAATTAAACGATCAATAAATGTATTGCTCCCATGCCAACTGGTGTATGTGGTGTGACCTTTCCTGTGTCAGCAAAGTGTTAAATGTGTTGATGTCTCAGGTGATATTATATTCAAGAGCAAGACAACGTTTTACACTGTGACGTTAGAAATTGGGTGAAGATCACAAGATCTAATCAGCTCAAGAAATGACCCCAAATTATAATAGTAATACAACGTTAAGGTACATATGGACAAAGGTTCAGCAGATATCTTGTTCACGTGATGTAGGGCAGATGGATTGAAAGAGTCAAACACAGACATGCACACAGATGGAGAAACAAGCCAGAAACAGTATATTACCCACACTTTGCCTGCAGAGGTTATAAAAAATTGATATCCCATGAAAATTTACCTTGTTTGCATTTCCAGGGCAACTGGTTAAAAGTTATGATTTTTTGGGGCACCAGCTGCCATCTTGGTAGCCATATTGAATTTCTCTGAATGCTCAGCACGCCAATTGATATCTGCCTGATTTTTTAATATTTCAATCATTCATATTCATTGAACATGTATCTTAGTGTAATAGAATTTGCAGCACCCGCTTCCCATGGAAACCATTTTTACCTTGTGCAAAATATAAACTTTGCACCCATTGATTTGTCTTGTCTTTTTATATAGCTACAGGCAGTCATGTTGAACACAAAATAAACAAAACATTACTGTTGCAATTTGAGGTTGGTCATGATAATATCGACTCGACTAAACAAGTACAAAGTGGTTTTATATCATGATAATATGCACAGGCTATAAATTAAAAATGTACACAGTATCTTTCAGAAATTGTGGAAGGGACATACCTTTTGCATAATTTGGTTTTTATTAAAAATCAAAAACAGATATCATATAAACTAGCAGAAAGGTACCAATTCAATTGTAGCTGGAAATGAACTTTAAGGCTGACAACTGTACACCACTGACAGTTCATTAAGTTCTGAAGATCATGCTGGGGTATTTATAGGTAGCTGGTACCATCCATTGTTCAGAGGCAATCCATTGTACCCTTCTCTTGGGGTCTACATTATAAAGTAGCCTTTAAATAGTCAATGCTGCCAACATTAAACAGATCTCTTGTATCCCAACACCATGTGCATGCTGCATCTCCTAGATAATAGCACTTGTCTTTGATTACTCATGAGCAAATGATCGCCAACTTTGCCTTGCCTCTACACTAGAAGTCAACCTGTGCTTGTTGCGCATAGATGCTTTCCCAGCAGAACAGAAACTTCCAACCTTCATCTTCTGTCTTGCCCAAACTGGCTCTCTCTTCTTGCCAACTTTGTTAGGAGGTGAGATAGGTAAAACAGTCAATTGTCTGCAGCAGCATCGAACCCATTTGGAGTCCCTGTGCTGAGATAAAGCACTAGGTGACTCGACCAAGTCACTTCAGTCTCTGGCTGCAGTGACTCCTAAGGCTAAAACTAAAAAAATTGGATATTCAAAGCCCGCTGGATGGAAAGGCCAGCCTTCCAAGGCCACACTTGCCCCTCAGAAGGCCAATAAATGCCGCAAGAACTCTCAGGGGTTCTAACTCTACTGTGCCTACCACAGAACTTCTCTCAGAGCTGCCTTGCTCCACAGACTCTCCCATCTCTGAGCACCCAGTCAGCAGATACCTTTCTACTTATCTCTCTTGGTAGGAGTCTATCACAGATGATACATTCATCATGGATAATCTAAAACATAGGTTCCTCCTGCCTTTAGGCCACTACAGGCCTACCTTGCTCCAGAACCCACAGAGGTTAACACCTCCCACGAAAAAATCCAAACATTCTGCATTCTTAGAGGCAGTCTAGATGCTATTGGCCAAAAATGCCATAGAGTCAGTTGTAGATCATGATCAGGATCTTCCAGCGACTACAATCTCCTCTTTCTTGTTCCCAAGGAGGACAGAGGATGGTGCCAGGGCATAGGCCTGTGAACCCATAAGCATTACACAGAGGTCCCCTCCCTCTACATGGAGACACCAGCGATGTTGTCTTGGACCCTCCATCCATGGGAATTGACAACATCCCTCGATTTTGAAGAAGCATTTTTCCATGTGCTAATTGCAGAGAGTTCTTGCAAGTTTCTGCAATTTGCCTTCAGGGGCAATTTTTACTAGTTTAACACCCTTCCATTCAGACAAGTGACATCTTACCTGGCCTTCACTAGGATAGCACTGGTTGTGGTGGCCTATTGCCACAAATGAGCCATCAACATTTATGTGTATCCAGCTGATCTGGGTGCTACGACACTTGGATCTCATTTACCACACTCAGTCCATACTGGGTTTATGCCCCAATTTAGGCCTGATTGTAAACTTACCTAAATCAAGTCTAGATTCTGAGCAGATCTTTGTATTCCTGGGGATTCAATTTGACCTGATCTCCTTCATCTATCTATCATTCCCCAAAAGACTGCTGGAAACATCTTCAGATGATCATAACTCTATTCATAACTCACAAGTTTCTATTGGCCAGACAATGGCAGGCCTTAATGGGTTTCCTCTCCTCCATTGACTCTCACTTGGTTGACACAGGACAAGGCTCTTCTCATAAACTGGTTGGATTTCGAGGCAATATGCCTTCTCCACTTCCTCCATCTATTGGAGCACAAACACATGCTCATCATGTGTGACAGTAAGACTGTGATTGCATACCTCAACAAGCCAAGTGGCACACAGTACAAGAGTCTGACTGCCCTAGATGTGGGCTGGCTACTATTACAGTGCTCTATAAATGGCGTTTTCACACACATGCCTAATTATATACCAGGCCTGCAAAATGTCCTAGCCGATCAACCCTTTTGAAAAGGTCAGCAAGTAGGGGGCATTCTCAGGCCCTAGCTGTTGATGCTCAGGTGATGACCTGGAGCAACCTAAGGGCTTATGCTTTTCTTCCCCCACATATACTTCCCAAGGTCCTGCAGAAGATAAGGTCTCATGACTACAACCTCATCCTGTTCGACCCTGGTGAACTCAAAGAGAGTAGTCAACCAACCTGCTGAAGCTATGGGGCAAGCCACCACTGAGATTCCCTCCATGGCCAAAATTGCTCATGTAACCATCGACATACAGGTTCCACAAGAACACTCAGGTACTAAATCTTCACGTTTGGTGATTATCACACAGCCTGTCCGTGCCTGTGGTTTCTTGGAATTCGTCACAGGTAGGATTGTAAAAGCAGTTCTTCGAGAATAATTGCTTATTTAATCTGCTAGAATGTCTTCACATGCTGGTGTGCATAGTGGGACATCAATCCATTGCCACCTCAGGAGACCCTTTAAGTATGGTTGCTGATAATATATACAATGTAGGATTGGTATGCCTACCTTGGAATCTCTGGATTCTGACCTTGCTTGTTTGATGGCTAACAAATTGAAAACTTGTGGTTCATGTTTGCTCAGAATTTCAGAGCGGTTTCTCTGACATCATTAAAACTGTTGTTGACTTCTATTTTTCATGACCGTTGTTGAATTTTGTTGTCACTGTGATGTCTTGTTGCATTTGGATGTTGGTTCACAATGTATTGCTTAATGAATATTCAACTCTTGCTATATATATGGTAATATTCATGTTGATAGCTTGTGAATGTTTGGACGGTTTTTGACTTGGACTGGTTTTTGGACAACAGTGTTGAAAGTAATGGTCTCATACTATTTGACCACCTTGAGGACCCTAGTCAGGTGGACCTCAAGCTTTGGATGTGGACAACTTTTTTCTCATAAACACTGGCCTCTGGGGCTAGATAAAGTGAGATCCATGCCTTAGTGCATGACCAAATCCAATGGTTACCTGACTACTCCTTTAATGGATGGATCCTTTCATGCTATGGAAATATCTCTTCCCCTAGAGGAAAGAACTTTGTGCCCTTTGAAAGCCCTGGTATCTCCAGTGCATTGAGGGGTTTTGTGGAGAGAGAACACTTTTGTTCCTCCACATTGATGAGTCTACATGAGAACATGCAATCAGCAGAATTATTTCATTGTGGATCAAACAGACCATGCTCGGAGCCTAGAGGACAGTGCAGAACCCCAAGCAGTTCTCAAGACACTTACTCCCAGAGCTCATGAGGTATGAGCCTTCAATGCCCTCTAGCAGGCCTTTAGGAATGTCGCAGTAGTTCACATTCTGGGGGCATGTCAATGGAGGTCTCCAATTACCTTTGCTGAGTACTACCTTAAGGATATGCTCATTTTGGAGGAAGGCATTTATGGCTTTGCTCGCCTGGAATGTTCCTTCACTTAGGTTCTGGCCTTTTAGTGTGGCCCTTTTACCAGCTTCTCTCTGGGCAGCCTCTGTCTACTGTACTAGCGCCTACAGAGCTGTGGTTTCAGTGTATTGAATCCATGTTTCTTAACAGGTTTTATCTCGCAAATGACCAGAACATTATTGCCATTGAACTTACTTGACCATACCCCAATGTTATTGCCATTTTGTCTGAGAGCCAAACAAGCTTCTGCCTATGCCCAGTGTTACGATGTCCAACTTCTGAATATTAGCAGAACTCAACAAAAAATGACAACAATGATATAATTTGAACAATAATATATTAACAAGCAAAGTAAGTACAGAGTAGGTAAACTTATCTCCACCGGTATTTCAATAATTCAACAGTTTTAAGTGAATCCTAGTCCCTGGTGAGATTACCTTCAGGTACTGCCCCACAGTTCCAGGTCCTATGACAGGTGCCAAATGATCTGGTACAAATCCCACAGAGGTACGGTTTGGTTCCAATGAAGTACTGAAAGGTGAGGTGCTGATCAAATCCCAAAGATGTGCAGTTTGGGTCCAATGTGGTGCAATTAACACCAAATATACCAGTCCACTCAAAGACACTCTCCACACTCCATTGGTAAAACAAAAGCTCACAGTCCCACCGGCTTGGAGTCACACAGCTTCTGTCAGATCTTCGAAATTCTCTCTCCCTTCCGTCAGGAAAATATCTGCTTTAGAGAGAGACTGAGAAATATCACCATTGAACCAGAGTTTTCCAATTAGTCACACATCCCAGTACATTGAGTGAGACATGTCCCTGATCTTTCAAGATCACCTCCCAAATGTGTACAGACAGTACAATGAAATGAATCATATAAATGTAGGTGAACGCTGTTTACAAACTGCCTGAGAGTCACCCCAACAAAGCAGGCTAACTCTGTGACCTGGTACACAGTCAATGAGTGCAGTGACTTCTAAAATCAAAACACCCAGGCATACCCATATTTATAACACTGGGAGCTTGACTATCAGAATTGAATATGGCTCCTGAAGCTCGAAGCCAGTTCCAGTCTTGGCGTACCACTGGTGAGCCTGCTTGGTTTGACAGCAGGTCATAGGGGGATCCTGCCTGACAGCTCGGGGTCCTGCTGTAGATGGTCTCATGTACACTGACCCCGGGGATTCTACAGCAGATGTTGCCTCCACACAAGGACTGATTAGGTCGCACAAAACCATAGGTGTGGTATTTGGACAGTATTCTCACTTGTAGCATTACTCTCACACCAAAACTTTTGTACATAGGCAATGGTAATTGAGAGGTAATGTTACATAAATAGTACAGGAAATTTTTAGTAATTTCAGTATGAATGAGAACACTTCCTTCTCAACTACCTGTGAAGCCCAACCGACCTCCATTCTCTCTCACCCCAATCTACTGATGTTCACTGACTCCTCTCAAGAAGGAATGATTAAGGAGCAGGCATCTGTGAGCATGTTCACTGAGTAGTTCCTCAACCACTCAATAGGTGGTGCTGTCATACCAATCGACTTTTGTCTATAAGACAAAGATTGATTAGATCTAAAAACTTATCGATCAGGAGCAGTTCCAGCTGCTATGTGCAAGGCAAATGGCAATGGTAATTGAGAGGTCAGTATACTCATTAATACCAAAATTGCTAAAAACCTCATGTTATAGGCTTATTTTCAGGGAAAGTCCTGAAAAGCATTATAATAAATCAAAACGATACTATTCAAGGTCAAATGTCATATAGCCTTTATATCTGCAGTCCATTAATCAGTATTGTATGACTAAACATAAAAAGTTCACAGACAGAAACAAACAGGTTGTAATAAAATAGTGGAGGGATGCCCTATACCCATCATGTAACCCGATTTGCCTATAAAGAGTATGGACTAAATGGCCAAAGTTCAAGAAGTGTATTCAGGGGTTTCTGTATTGACCAGAACACCTCCTACCTGAAAAATCATACATGTTTAGTATGCATTCAATTTCCCCACGATATTTTTTCAAGAAAGAAAAAAAAGTTCACTAGGTTGGCTGCTCTAGCTGTATGCTACGGTGTGATATAGGCATGCACATGCCAGTCTATCCATTGTTATACCAAACTAAAAGCTGTGAACCAACTGTAAGATTAAGACTTCTTTTCCCTCTATAATTTGCTGTGGCACTCCGCTTCTCTGCCGCGGTCCTGACTAGCTTAGTAGCTACTCAGGTGGCCTTTATAACAAAAAACAAGAAAAACAAAAAAAACAAAAAAACCCCCCACACACTCAGCCCTATCCCACTGTCACAACTTTGCGCTTGGCATACCCACCACCCCTGCTGATGATGCCACCTGGTAGGGTCGTGGGAGCCCTAATAAGGGCTACCTTCTCCCTTCCCTTTTAAGTTTGCCCTCTATTCCCTTCAGTGACTAATCCTACGATATTATTCCTACTACCCCAGCACTGCACCAAGAAGCCTTTCACTGACTCTTAACCACCTCTACTTCCTGGAAAATCGCCCTTCAATCCTACTATCCATGCTAACCTATCATTCTCTGCTATTTCCCTTACTTGCTCTTAGCTTTTACACTGCCCATCTCTTTTTCTCCATTGTACAAACAGCTGGTCTCTAAGTGCTCTATAACCTGTACACCATGTCAACATATGATCAATGGTCTCATCCACATCCTCCCTACACACCCTACACTTCCCATCACTCCCATTCGTCCACTTCTGTTTCCTCTTCTCCACATTGATCACTCCTGCTCTGCCCTGAAATAACAGTCTAGAATCCTTGCTACAATCCCAACATTTAGTCTTCACTGGCTTGTCTACAGCTCTATATGCTTTCAGTGTGCTCTTCCTTCAACCCCTCTTTTCCACTGCTCCACGTGTTTCTCTCAAATCACCTTTCCTATATACGATTCCCACACCACTTCAATCTCATCTGGCCCTTTCAACTCATATTTCTCAGCTAACTTGTCTATTTCTTGAATCCATTTTGTTTTTTCACTAACAGCCTCCATGTAAACCTGCCTACACCATCTTTCCTTATTCACCAGTTGCAAATATCCCCAATAGCCTAACCTAGCCTTAGCCATTCTATCTCTTATTGGTGACCATCCCAACTCTCTCAACACAGCCTCCGTTGCTACACACGGTGGTGCCCTAAGCACCCATTTCCCCATCTCCCTCTGTGCCTTCTCCATCCAGTCAATATCCTTTTCACTGGTGGCTATCACATCTAACCCATATAACATCCCAGGTATGGCTACACGCTCCCACAGCACCCTTCCTGTGAATGATCTATTGAAGCTGTTCACTGCTGTGACCTTTATCATACCTTTTGCTCTATTCACTTTCTCAACATGGTACTTGAACATTTCCTGTCCTGTGACCTTAATGTTCACCCCTAAATATTCACACTCCTCACCCTCTCCAATTCTAATGACTTTCTCTTGACCCTCTGGTATCCTAAACTTCCCTACCATCCATTTCTCCTCCTGTCTTCTCTTCTGCCCCAAGACCATGACCTGACTTTTCTTCTCACTAAACTCTAATCTCCACTTTTCTCCATAGTCACCTGCTATCCTCAAAAGTACCTTTAACTCTATACCTGTATCTGCCATTAACGCAATGTCATCAGCGAAGAAAAACCCTGGTATCTTTTTTCCTCCTATTGTTACTCCTTTATTGCTCTCTAATAGTTCAGGTCCCAGTTCTCTCATGTATATGGGAAACAAAATCTGTGATAACACACAACCTAGTTTTAGCCCGATGTCTAACCTTGCTCCTTAAGTTTCCACATCTCCTATACTGAGACTACAATATATATCTGCATATGGTGCCTTTAAAACTTCCAGAAAGCCACCACCAAAGCCTAGCCCTTCCATTTTAGCCCACAGTGCATTTCTCCAAACCCTGTCATAAGCTTTTTGCACATCAAGGAAGGCCATGTGCACCTTTCTTTTCCTTTTCCTTGCTATCTCTAGCACTTGTGATAATGTAAACAAATGATCAACAACCCTCCTGCCTGGTCTGAAACCATTCTGAATCTGTGCGAAGAAACCTTCCCTCTCCGCACCTCTCCCTAGTCTCAAGTACATTACACGTGGAAAAATATTTCCTATATTTGAGGCTAATGCTATCCCTCTGCAATGATCTAGGCTATCCACTGATAGTTTCTTCATGATGTATGCTATCTTCAGCTCCCTCCATTCTCTTGGGACCTCCTTTCTTTTAATAACCAAATTAAACAGAAATTTCATACTCTCCCATAATTATTCTGGACCTTTCTTAATAAACTCATTTAGTACCCCATCTGGCCCTGGGGATTTTCCTACTATCAACCTGTCCACTGCTATTTCAATCTCTACTCTCTCAATTCTCTTGCATAGTTCCTGTTCCCACCTGTCAGGTCCTGCTTCTACTCTACCACTAGGTGGCTCCCCCGCCCCCCACTGTGGGTCATTAATTTCATCCCATTGTTCCTGCAATGCCACTTCTATATCCTCAGCCTCCTCTACTACTTTGCCTTTATGTTTAAGCTTGTCAATTCCTACCGTCTTCCTTCTCATTACCTGTTTCCAAAAAAACTGTTGATGAATCACCCCCACTTGACAGAACCTTTTTCGTCATCTCATCGTTCCTCTTTATCCTTCTGTCTGTCTTCATCTTCAGTACGATCCTTCTTGCCTCCTTGTACTCCTCCTCAGCCTTAGCTATTTCATTCTGCTGTCTGTATTTTCTAGCAAATCTCCAAGCTTTATTCTTAACCTTCCTATTTTTAATTGCCATTCCTGTTTTCGTCTCTATCACCTCCATCAATCCGGTCTAACCCTCTCCTATGTGACCATTGGAGTCCCCCACAACCATGACCTGGTATCCCTGCTCCTGTACACTGTTGATATGTGTTCTTAACTGCTCATACACCTGGTCGTTCCATTTCTCTGGTAATTCCTCTCTGCCTACATATACTAACCCTAGTGCTATCTTACTCCTCTGTGACTCTATTCCTTTCCACTGTATCTCGTTCCTAATCTCACTGTTCTCATCATCTTCAATCCCAACCCTGTGCCACTTCACTCCCTTCTTAATGAGAAAACCTACCCCTCCTCCCTTTCTCTCCCCTACTGCCCTTCCTCTTCCTGTGAATTTATACACCTAAGGTATATGTAATTGATCCTGTTCTCCTCCCTTTAAATCTGTCTCTGTCAGGGCCACTACATCCATGTCTTCCTCCTCAGCTACCATGCAAATATCTACCATCTTTCCTCTAACTCCTCTGCAGTTTACATACCCCACTCTAATCCTTGACCCCTGGTCCTTCCTTTCTGCTTTCTTTCCTCTTCCCTCTCTGCCAGTCCGAGCCTCTTGAATGAGTGCTGGGTTACCTAGTTTTTCTGCTGCTGTTGCACCCAATCACTATACACCTGTCCTAACCTGTCTCCTCCTATCTAGCTCTGGTGCATACCATCCCACGCAAACATCTTCTTGCCTACAAAGTCCTCCCATATATCCCTGAAGGCAAACCTTCTCTCCCTGCACAACCCCCCAGCTGCCTATTAATCGCTACAATCCTGCTAGCTTCACAACCACTCATTCTATACCTGGGCAAAATCCCCATCACCAGAGGCTCACAGTCTAACTGCCCTAACCTGTCTAGCAGCCTCTTGTACCTCCCCAACACTATCTCTGTTCCCACCCTGCCCCTTCCCCCCCCCCTCCTGTCTGTCCACTAGGTCATTAATCCCTACCTGTACAACCACCCTCGGACACTCCCCACTAGACCTGGCTAACCCCTCTGCACGCTCCTTCACATCCCTAATCTTTGCCCCTGGTAAACACACCCTAACCCTATTCCCTCTATCCTGCCTACAGAACATCCTGTCTACCCTTCTTACAAATACTACTTCCCACCGCTACTGCCTTTCTAACCCTCTCTCCCCTCCCCTCCTTCCCTTATCTCCCCCTCGTCACTACAGCCTGCTACCTGTCTCGCTTCCTCCCTCCCACCACCCCCTGCCCCACCTCACTGCCCTCCACAGCCCTGGCCCTGCCCCTAGCCTCTTCCAACTCAAACTTCAGGGCTGCCAACTGTAGCTCTAGGGTCTCCACCCTCCTGCACCTCCCACACGTGCACACGAAGCTATCCTCCTGCGCCTCCTCAAAAGTACATGTTAACTCTGTTGCACTTAAGTCCTCCCACATACCACACTCCCTGCACTCTATAAATCTATCCCACCCTGGACCCTC